>CANNZV010001810.1:0-128305 GCA_947561585.1 Caprella mutica | reverse complement strand
AACCTAACCTAACCTAACCTAACCTAACCTAACCTAACCTAACCTAACCTAACCTAAACCTAACCTAACCTAACCTAACCTAACCAACCTAACCTAACCTAACCTAACCTAACCTAACCTAACCTAACCTAACCTAACCTAACCTAACCTAACCTAACCTAACCTAACCTAACCTAACCTAACCTAACCTAACCTAACCTAACCTAACCTAACCTAACCTAACCTAACCTAACCTAACCTAACCTAACCTAACCTAACCTAACCTAACCTAACCTAACCTAACCTAACCTAACCTAACCTAACCTAACCTAACCTAACCTAACCTAACCTAACCTAACCTAACCTAACCTAACCTAACCTAACCTAACCTAACCAAACCTAACCTAACCTAACCTAACCTAACCTAACCTAACCTAACCTAACCTAACCTAACCTAACCTAACCTAACCTAACCTAACCTAACCTAACCTAAACCTAACCTAACCTAACCTAACCTAACCTAACCTAACCTAACCTAACCTAACCTAACCTAACCTAACCTAACCTAACCTAACCTAACCTAACCTAACCTAACCTAACCTAACCTAACCTAACCTAACCTAACCTAACCTAACCTAACCTAACCTAACCTAACCTAACCTAACCTAACCTAACCTAACCTAACCTAACCTAACCTAACCTAACCTAACCTAACCTAACCTAACCTAACCTAACCTAACCTAACCTAACCTAACCTAACCTAACCTAACCTAACCTAACCTAACCTAACCTAACCTAACCTAACCTAACCTAACCTAACCTAACCTAACCTAACCTAACCTAACCTAACCTAACCTAACCTAACCTAACCTAACCTAACCTAACCTAACCTAACCTAACCTAACCTAACCTAACCTAACCTAACCTAACCTAACCTAACCTAACCTAACCTAACCTAACCTAACCTAACCTAACCTAACCTAACCTAACCTAACCTAACCTAACCTAACCTAACCTAACCTAACCTAACCTAACCTAACCTAACCTAACCTAACCTAACCTAACCTAACCTAACCTAACCTAACCTAACCTAACCTAACCTAACCTAACCTAACCTAACCTAACCTAACCTAACCTAACCTAACCTAACCTAACCTAACCTAACCTAACCTAACCTAACCTAACCTAACCTAACCTAACCTAACCTAACCTAACCTAACCTAACCTAACCTAACCTAACCTAACCTAACCTAACCTAACCTAACCTAACCTAACCTAACCTAACCTAACCTAACCTAACCTTAGATGACTAACCGTAAAATGCTCCAACACAAAAAAATGTTTTCAGATAGAAATGTCGGGAATAATAATATTACTACTCTCCTAAAACGAAAATCCGAAATTCGAATCGGAAGTGTTCGAAATTTCAGAAAAAACAAAATTGGAGTATTTGTTCCACTTGGTTAGGTAAAAAACAGGTCAAGAAAATTGTAGACTAAGATACATTTTTAAAAAAAATTATTTCACGAGTGAAACTTTGTGTATAGATAGGTAATTAAATGCTGATTAATATTCACCTGAGTCTTATGTACAAAAAGTTAATTTTTAATATGTTAAATTCAAATCTCCTTAAATGTGCTAAAAAACCACCTTATTCATAAAATTAAGTCATTTTCTTCACATAGAACGACGCAGAAAAAAATTCTGAATCTCCATGTGAAATTTCAGTGCTATAAATAAATTTTTTCCATATATTTTCTTGAAATTTAAATTTTTAGTCAACGGCTCGTTGACTACAGGCTTAACTAGTCAAAAATCTCGTCAACTTTTTGCTTGACTTGTCAGAAATCTCGTCAACCTTTTGCTTGACCAGTCAAAAATCTCGTCAGCTATGTTAAATTCAAATCTCCTTAAATATGCTAAAAAAACCACCTTATCCATAAAATTGAGTTATTTTCTTTACATAGAACGACGCAGAAAAAAATTCTGAATCTCCATGTGAAATTTCAGTGCTATAAATGAATTTTTTCCATATTTTTTCTTGAAATTTAAATTTTTAGTCAACGGCTCGTTGACTACAGGCTTAACTAGTCAAAAATCTCGTCAACTTTTTGCTTGACTTGTCAGAAATCTCGTCAACCTTTTGCTTGACCAATCAAAAATCTCGTCAGCTATGTTAAATTCAAATCTCCTTAAATATGCTAAAAAAAACCACCTTATCCATAAAATTAAGTTATTTTCTTTACATAGAACGAAGCAGAAAAAAATTCTGAACCTCCATGTGAAATTTCAGTGCTATAAATGAATTTTTTCATATTTTCTCTTGAAATTTAAATTTTTAGTCAACGACTCGTTGACTACAGGCTTAACTAGTCAAAAATCTCGTCAACTTTTTGCTTGACTTGTCAGAAATCTCGTCATCCTTTTGCTTGACTAATCAAAAATCTCGTCAGCTTTTTGCTTGACTTGTCAGAAATCTCGTCAACCTTTTGCTTGACTAGTCAAAAATTTCGTCAGCTTTTTGCTTGACTTGTCAGAAATCTCGTCAGCTTTTTGCTTGACTTGTCAGAAATCTCGTCAACCTTTTGCTTGACTAGTCAAAAATTTCGTCAGCTTTTTGCTTGACTAGTCAAAAATCTCGTCAGCTTTTTGCTTGACCAGTCAAAAATCTCGTCAGCTGTTTGCTTGACTAATCAAAAATCTCGTCAGCAAATGCGTGACTTGTCAGAAATCTCGTCAACTTTTTGCTTAACTTGTCAGAAATCTCGTCAACTTTTTGCTTGACTAGTCAAAAATCTCGTCAGCTTTTTGCTTGACTAGTCAAAAATCTCGTCAGCTTGTTGCTTGACCAGTCCAAAATCTCGTCATCTTGTTGCTTGACCAGTCAAAAATCTCGTCAGCAAATGCGTGACTTGTCAGAAATCTCGTCAACTTTTTGCTTAACTTGTCAAAAATCTCGTCAGCTTTTAGATTTTTTGTAACAAGTCAAAATAATTTTGTAATTCTTTTTCCTCAAAGAAATATTCACTTAAGCACGAGTAAATATGAAGAGAGGAGTGCTATGAGTATAAAAGAATTAAAGATAGAAGGACGATGAGATAGGGAAGAGTGAGTTCTGAGTGAGAGAGAAAGTGAGGAGGAAATAGACTGTGTTATTTGTAAAAGACTGTGTTATTTGTATTATGTAAAAGAGTTTTCATACGATGAATAAAGTTCGAAAGTGAGGATTTTTTAATGAATTTTTCTTCTCTTCAATATTCAACTCATTTAACTCATTAGTTAAGTTATGAATTTTAATCATAATACTAATCATGAAGCCCTATCATACTTTAGAAAATATTGAAATTTATTTATCAAACTAAAATCAAACTAAATAATCTCCCGAATTTTTGCTCATTAGACCAAAAATTAGGGAGATTATTTAGTTATTATTTGAGAGATTATTGCTCTCAAAAGAACTTTAGGCCCAATAAGCTTTCGCTTTAAATATATTTAAAATTTCGAAAGCACAGTTGAATCTAATACACAGAGAAAAAGGAAACTAGAACTAATTTAGTTATAAGTAATATAAGTAAGTACAAACTATTACCACAGTATACATATGATCTCAATGGCATGTATCTACACTACAACTTCAGCTATATAAATCGCATAAATGTTTACTGAACCTACTGAGTCAATAGTAAAGTTAAGATAATATTAACTTAACCTACTGAGTAAATATTAAAGTCAATACAGTGTTTACCTAACCTACTGAGTAAATATTAAAGTCAACACAGTGTTTCCCTAACCTACTTAGTAAATAGTAAAGTCAACACAGTGTTTACCTAACCTACTGAGTAAAAACTACAGTCAACTGATTGTTGACTTAACCTATATAAGTTCATACCGTCATTCATGAAAGAAGCAGCCATTCTATGCAACCAAGTTGACAATCAATTGACTGTATTATTTACTCATTGATTGTAGACTTAACTCGTTGGTTAAGTCAACAATTATAAGAGTGAACAATTTACTAATCATTCATTGCTATATCGTATTCTAATGCAAGAGATAAATAAGTAAATAACATATATATTAGGTTTAAATCAAAATATCTCTCCAATTCCGTGTTATTTAGTAAATTTGATACTAAATTCAACCAAATGAAAGATCAAACATTAAAGTCATGACAGTTATGGCACAATGCAGGGTAACAAATCCTGACAGAATCATTAATTTTATTAAAATCTCGTCGAATACTTGATTATTAAGCTTACTAAACCCTAACTAACTTCATCAATAATGGATGGATTTTTTTATTCACAAATTTAGAGTAATAATGGTAAAATAAACAGAAATAAATCACCTTAATTTCTCAGTTTTCGGCTTCCAAATTCTATTTTTTTTAATGGATTCCAATTGGAAATTTGATTTGAAATTTGAATTCGCCATACCTTAAATAGTAAAATTTGATATCTCACTGGTCAAATAAAATGAACCAGTAAAGAATATAGGATATTTTCGTGGTGAAAGCTTTTTATAGGAAATTTAGGAAAGAAAATTAAATATTTTTCTACTCGTTCGAATATTTTGAAAATTTGTATTCTGATAGATCTTTGTCTGAAAAAAATTGCTACGATGTTCATTTTCCTTATTTCGTCTTAGTTTTTGAGATATTGATCCGCATTCAAAACCATTCATATCTTATTAATTAAAAAATCAAACTTCAAACCCGTTACGTAATCGTTAAGAAAAAACTTTCAAAAAACTAATGCAATAATCAGATTTGAAAAATATCAATTTTCAAGGAAGTTATGGGCTTTCAAATATAGAAAAAAGTTTAAATCCCGAATTAGAAAGTTCAAAGTCATATATCTTACGAAATAAAAACATATCTGAAAAATTATCACGAATACTTTATTTTTTTAAAAGTCATAAGAGCATAATTAAGTAATCAAATTGAAAATAACTTCACTGATGAAGGCACAGTAACGTCGAACGCATTCGAATCAAATGTGATGGACACCGTTGATAGTTTTTGATGAATCATACCTGAAAAGATGCGTAAAACCGAGTTCTTTTAATATACAAAATTTGAGAGAATTTAAGAAGAAAATGAAGAAAATATTCACGTAAAACGTGTATGTTACTTATGCACAATCGTAGTGCTATGTCTACTTAGAGTTCAAAATAATACCCCCATCTTCAAAAGTATTTTTAAAAGAAATGCATGAACAACGATCAAACTAATTATCTAACTCATAGTGATAATAAAAGTTTAAAGGGTGTTCTTTCATTTGGTTGAACCTAAAAGTCTCTAGGTGGTCTAGTTTTAAGTTATAAGAATTTTAAAATTCAGTCCGCTGCTTTATCTGGAGAGAGGGAGAGATTATGATGGAATGAAATTGAAACAACTCAGTGTTGTATTTGTGATATAATGTTTTTCAGACTGAGTAGGAGTAGGTTCACTTATTCGTCAATTTGTATCAAAGAAGTACTTGTATTTAATTCCTTCTTTAACATTCATTTTTTGCCTTCTTTCTTTAGGTTAGGTAAACCTATGTTACACAAACCTAAGTCAACTTAGGTTAGGTTAGGTTAGTTTAGTTGTTTGCAGAGGTAGTTTGTTGTTTTCAGAGGTAGTTGAGTTGTTTGCAGAGGTAGTTGAGTTGTTTGCAGAGGTAGTTGAGTTGTTTGCAGAGGTAGTTGAGTTGTTTGCAGAGGTAGTTGAGTTGTTTGTAGAGGTAGTTAAATGGTTTGCAGAGGTAGTTAAGTTGGGTGCACCGACAGTTGGGCCAAGGACAATTGGGCCCCGACAGTTGGGCCCCGACCATTGGGCCCAGGATTATTGAGCCTAACGAAAATTGGGCCCCGGACAATTGGGCCCACGACAATTGGGCCCCAAACAATTAAGCCTAGGAAAAAATTGGGCAGAAGACACTATTAACGAAATGTTACCTTGTTGAAAATATGTTTATATTTTTTTAATTCGATTCATAAGGTTAAACGTTGCGTTAAATGAGATTATGAGAATACATTTTGTAATAATAATTCATAACCCCTTTCAATATTGAACACTGAACAGCATTTAAATGTCAATTTACTGCAACCAAGCTGAATCACGCGATCCGTGTTTTACTGGTAGCAAATTGTCCTAGAGGCGAGTTGTCCTCACGGCGAGTTGTCCTCACGCCGATTTGACTGTGCGAGTTGTCCGGTGGCGAGTTGTCCTATGGCGAGTGATATTAAACTAACTCGATGATATTAAAATCATTTTTTGAGTATTTTATCCGATATTATTTAATCTAATTATCTTTTTACTCCTGTTAAGTTAATTCCAGCATATAAGAATACCAAGAGCTGGGCAGTACTTTGTACTTAAGCACAGTACTTAATTACTTTTGTGCTTTTGAGGCAAGTACTCAAGTACTTTTTTCAACAAGTACTTAAGCACTGTAGATAAATATTTTCATTATTTATGAATATTTAAGTGCTCGATATAACAAATAAAAACTTATTTATTGTTTATAAATAATCTTGGTTACAAGTTGCATTATGCAGCAGATAAATTATTTCACAAATGAACAGTTTGAGGTTCAAAATTCAAATATAAATGGAAAATTCGAACTGCACTTGGTTTTCTCAAAACTTATTTTACAAATATAACGTTTCAACTAATGTTCCAAGCACGTCTTACTTGTTTCGAAGATAAAGACATCAACTTATAATTTATGACAGTATAATACTTCTTGGTCATAATAATACTAAAATTTTTAATTTCGTATACTTAGTTGTCTTTTCAGCGATATTAATTAAAATAATTCCATATTGTATTGATATACTATAAATATGAATTGGGCTTAAATACTTTCAAAAATATTTATATACTAAATACTAACTACTTTCCCAAAAAGTATTGAATTATCAAATACTCTAAAAAGTATTTAAATACTTTTTAAATACATAAAAAAATAACATTTCTCATGAAATAGACCCTGATGAATTCAAATTTGTAAACGAAATTTCGATTAAAACCCGTTTTAAGAAAATTAAATTCATATACTGATATTTAATCCAATATTCGAAATAAACTGCTAGGGAAGTGTCATACATGTTTTTATACATTTTTCGATATCCTGTATTCAAATCTGACATAAAAAGTATCATTTTCGACAGATTTAACTAAATTAATCATTATTTTTTTAAATAAATTACGTTTATTTTCAACACTGAAAAGCCGAAATCGTGAGTTAATAATGACTAAAATGGTGTTTTATTTATATTAAATGCATTTACAGTTATTGGTGAAGTATAGTATCTCATACTAATGACTTCGTATTGTTTATTTATTTCAAATAGTTTAATTTGAGCACATTATTATGTCTAGGTATAAGTTTGAAAGATGTGAACATGTTTGTGAGTGAGTAGGTTTGTATAGGCTTGGTAGATGTACGTGAGTGCGTGTGTTTGTGATACAACAAACTCACTCTGCTGATCCAATAGGTTCATCAGTTGTATCAAGATGAAAATTTCAATAATTATTTGTATTATAGTATTAGAAAAATTAAAAAAAGTTATTTAACAGATCTAAGGAGACTTTATTTTATTTTAGAACAATATGCTTTGTTAAAATAATCATGAAATAACTATAACTGTATCTTCATCGCAATCTACAGTCAAGCCGTAATGTACAGTAGGTAGTCCCACATAAGTAATGTAGGTAGTTTTACATAAGTAATGTAGGTTGTTCCACCTTAGTAATGAAGGTAGTCCCAAATAAGTAATGTAGGTAGTTCCACAAAAGTAATGTAGGTAGTTCCACATAAGCAATGTTGGTAGTTCCACATAAGTAATGTAGGTAATTCCACATAATTAATGTAGGTAGTTCCACATAAGTAATGTAGGTAATTCCACATAAGTAATGTAGGTAGTTCCACAAAAGTAATGTAGGTAGTTCCACATAAGTAATGTAGGTAGTTCCACATAAGTAATGTAGGTAATTCCACATAAGTAATGTAGGTAGTTCCACAAAAGTAATGTAGGTAGTTCCACATAAGTAATGTAGGTAGTTCCACTTAAGTAATGTAGGTAGTTCCACATAAATAATGTAGGTAGTTCCACATAAGTAATGTAGGTAATTCCACATAAGTAATGTAGGTAGTTCCACAAAAGTAATGTAGGTAGTTCCACATAAGTAATGTAGGTAGTTCCACATAAGTAATGTAGGTAGTTCCACATAAGTAATGTAGGTAGTTCCACAAAAGTAATGTAGGTAGTTCCACATAAGTAATGTAGGTAGTTCCACATAAGTAATGTAGGTAGTTCCACATAAGTAATGTAGGTAGTTCCACTTAAGTAATGTAGGTAGTTCCACATAAGTAATGTAGGTAGTTCCACATAAGTAATGTAGGTAATTCCACATAAGTAATGTAGGTAGTTCCACAAAAGTAATGTAGGTAGTTCCACATAAGTAATGTAGGTAGTTCCACATAAGTAATGTAAATAGTTCTACAAGAGTAATGTAGGTAGTTCCACATAAGCAATGTAGGTAGTGCCATCAAACTAATGAACCTACCAAGACAAACTACATAGCAAACTACATATCTACAAAAACTACATCACAAACTAACTACATAGACCAACTATAACACAAATTTCCTACCAAGAGACATTAAATAACTAACTTCCTACCTAGGAAAACTAGATAGCAAATTACCTACCTACCTAGATAAACTGCAAACTATACCGACCTACACAAACTAGATAACAAATTTCCTACCTAGACAAACTAGTTTCCTATACGATTTAGGTATAAAGATACCTATCTAGATATATACTACATAACAAATTAGCTAGCTACTTAAACAATGAGCTACCTATTTAGATAAACTACGTAACAAACTGCCTATCTAGATGAACTACGTAACAAACTGCCTATCTAGATAAATTACGTAACAAACTGCCTCTCTCTAGACAAACTATATAACAAACTAGGTACCTAGACAAGTTAAATAACAAACTACCAACTTAGACGAACTACCTACCTAGACAAACTAAATAACAAACTCCTACCTAGACAAACTGCATAAAGAACTACCTACCAAGATAAACTTAATAACAAACTACCTACCTAGACAAACTGCATAAAGAACTACCTACCTATCATAGGTAGGTAGTAATTAACTAACTAACTAAAAAACTAACTAACTAACTAACTAACTAACCAACATCGGTAGGTAGTAACTAACTAACTTAGGTAGGAAGTAATTAACTCACTAACTAACATAGGTAGGTAGTAACTAACTAACTAACACAGGTAGGTAGTAATTAACTAACCAACTAACTAACCAACATGGTAGGTAGTAACTAACTAACGTAGGTAGGTAGTAATTAACTTACTAACTAACATAGGTATGTAGTAACTAACTAACTAACACAGGTAGGTAGTAATTAACTAACTAACTGCTTTAAATTATTTCAATAAGATAAGTACAAACATTTTGCAGAAAGGTATCTTAGATTCGTAATTATTTTTAATTCATCTGCGTCATTTCTTAAGATATTCTAGAAAGCTGTATAATTTTTCGTACTATCATACATTATTTTATAAGTTATTTCTCTTAAAACAGGTTATTTATTTAATATAATTCATTTCAATAAAATTATTTTTCCATATTTACAATGTGAATGGTGTAATTTACTTATAAATAGAATAAAATTAATAGTGGTTAAAGACTGGTAATTTGTGCTCTTTTTATTAATTTGCGAGTCCAGCGTCGCTTGACTAACTCATTATTCGGCAGTCAACATCCAGATCTCCTAAGGGTAAGTTCTCGTTTCAAACCTACTCTGACTTGGCTAACTAAACATAAAGAAAGTTTAGCCCAAATACTTAACTTTGCCATTACTGTTTTATTTGTCATTACATTATTAACTTTGTCATTACAAAATTACTATTCAATTAAGTAATCTACAAATTTGATTATTTATTTAATATTTAAGGATTGTACAAGTTTAAGAGTTTCGTGCTAACTAGGGTTAGTTCCAAGTTATCGAACAGTTCCACAATTTCAAACATTTATTAAAATAAAATTTTTAAACTCACATCATTATTTTTTCTAACTCTCGTAAATGTGGAACCATCCGATAACTAGAAACTTACCCTATCTATAGCTAGGTATGGTTTTTTATTTGTGCACTTAAAATTAAAAAATTAAGCTACCTAGGTAGGTAGGGTAAGTTGCAAATCATCGATCGGTTTCACATCTTCGGTTATATAAGATATTATAGTATTTATTTTTATTTCTAGTTATAATAATAATCATTCGCTCATTTTAAGGTTATTTAGCACGAAACTAGGGTTAGTTCCAAGTTACCGAACAGCTTCACAATTTCGAACTGTAAATTAAGAAAATATTTTTTGACGTAAAATATCCATTATTTTAAGTAGGTATATAGCCAGAGACTATCAGTTATATCCAGACACTATCAGTTATAGCCAGACACTATCAGTTATAGCCAGACACTATCATTTATAGCCAGACACTATCAGTTATAGCCAGACACTATCATTTATAGCCAGACACTATCAGTTATAGCCAGACACTATCAGTTATAGCCAGACACTATCAGTTATAGCCAGACACTATCAGTTATAGCCAGACACTATCAGTTATAGCCAGACACTATCAGTTATAGCCAGACACTATCAGTTATAGCCAGACACTATCAGTTATAGCCAGACACTATCAGTTATAGCCAGACACTATCAGTTATAGCCAGACACTATCAGTTATAGCCAGACACTATCATTTATAGCCAGACACTATCAGTTATAGCCAGACACTATCAGTTATAGCCAGACACTATCATTTATAGCCAGACACTATCATTTATAGCCAGACACTATCAGTTATAGCCAGACACTATCAGTTATAGCCAGACACTATCAGTTATAGCCAGACACTATCAGTTATAGCCAGACACTATCAGTTATAGCCAGACACTATCATTTATAGCCAGACACTATCATTTATAGCCAGACACTATCAGTTATAGCCAGACACTATCAGTTATAGCCAGACACTATCAGTTATAGCCAGACACTATCAGTTATAGCCAGACACTATCAGTTATAGCCAGACACTATCAGTTATAGCCAGACACTATCAGTTATAGCCAGACACTATCAGTTATAGCCAGACACTATCAGTTATAGCCAGACACTATCATTTATAGCCAGACACTATCAGTTATAGCCAGACACTATCATTTATAGCCAGACACTATCAGTTATAGCCAGACACTATCAGTTATAGCCAGACACTATCAGTTATAGCCAGACACTATCAGTTATAGCCAGACACTATCAGTTATAGCCAGACACTATCAGTTATAGCCAGACACTATCAGTTATAGCCAGACACTATCAGTTATAGCCAGACACTATCAGTTATAGCCAGACACTATCAGTTATAGCCAGACACTATCAGTTATAGCCAGACACTATCAGTTATAGCCAGACACTATCAGTTATAGCCAGACACTATCAGTTATAGCCAGACACTATCATTTATAGCCAGACACTATCATTTATAGCCAGACACTATCATTTATAGCCAGACACTATCATTTATAGCCAGACACTATCAGTTATAGCCAGACACTATCAGTTATAGCCAGACACTATCAGTTATAGCCAGACACTATCAGTTATAGCCAGACACTATCAGTTATAGCCAGACACTATCAGTTATAGCCAGACACTATCAGTTATAGCCAGACACTATCAGTTATAGCCAGACACTATCAGTTATAGCCAGACACTATCATTTATAGCCAGACACTATCAGTTACAGCCAGACACTATCAGTTACAGCCAGACACTATCAGTTACAGCCAGACACTATCAGTTACAGCCAGACACTATCAGTTATAGCCAGACACTATCAGTTATAGCCAGACACTATCAGTTATAGCCAGACACTATCATTTATAGCCAGACACTATCAGTTATAGCCAGACACTATCAGTTATAGCCAGACACTATCAGTTATAGCCAGACACTATCAGTTATAGCCAGACACTATCAGTTATAGCCGGACACTATCATTTATAGCCAGACACTATCATTTATAGCCAGACACTATCAGTTATAGCCAGACACTATCATTTATAGCCAGACACTATCATTTATAGCCAGACACTATCATTTATAGCCAGACACTATCATTTATAGCCAGACACTATCATTTATAGCCAGACACTATCAGTTATAACCAGGTAGTATTAGCTATAGCCAGACACTATCATTTATAGCCAGACACTATCAGTTATAACCAGGTAGTATTAGCTATAGCCAGGTAATATCAGTTATAGCCAGATACTATCAGGTATGATTTTTTAAAGTTGGATACTATCATTTATACCTAAGTACTATCAGTTATACCTAAGTACTATCAGTTATACCTATGTACTATCAGTTATACCTATGTACTATCAGTTATACCTATGTACTATCAGTTATACCTAAGTACTTTCAGTTATACCTAAGTACTTTCAGTTATACCTAAGTACTATCAGTTATACCTAAGTACTATCAGTTATACCTAAGTACTATCAGTTATACCTATGTACTATCAGTTATACCTATGTACTATCAGTTATACCTATGTACTATCAGTTATACCTAAGTACTTTCAGTTATACCTAAGTACTTTCAGTTATACCTAAGTACTATCAGTTATACCTAAGTACTATCAGTTATACCTAAGTACTATCAGTTATACCTAAGTACTATCAGTTATACCTAAGTACTATCAGTTATACCTAAGTACTATCAGGTATACCTAAGTACTATCAGGTATGGCTAGTTTTTATCAGTTATACCTAAGTACTATCAGGTATGGCTAGTTTTTATCAGTTATAGTAAGGTATTTTTATTTATAGCTAGAAACGATTATAAGTTATATTCAGGTACTTGCAGTTCAGTATGAGTTACGGCTAGGTACTATCAGCCATTTCGTGGTATTATCTGTTATAGCTAGGTACTACTATCAGTTATAGCTAGGTACTATGTGTCATAACTAATATAGAAAATGTATAGCTAAGTATTATAGTTAGTCACTCTCAGTTATAGCCAGTCATAATGCAATTTTTAAGTTATGATTTGAAGGGGTATTATTGAGTCGTTAACTTAGAAATGGATCTGGGGCACCCCATAATAAATCAAAATTGGAATTGAATTAGAAACCTCTTTCGATATATCATGGTTATCGATGCTGTCAATTCAAATTCAATAGTTTGAGGTAATTGATATCAGTTAAATTTGTTATATGGAGTTGATTATTATCAGTTCACTCGCCATTTTATTATTTAACTGATCATTCTAGGTTAGGTAAATATGGAGTTGACCATATCAATTTACTCTTCATTCTAGGTTAGGTAAATATGGAGTTGACCATATCAATTTACTCTTTATTCTAGGTTAGGTAAATATGGAGTTGACCATATCAATTTACTCTTCATTCTAGGTTAGGTAAATATGGAGTTGACCATATCAATTTACTCTTCATTCTAGGTTAGGTAAATATGGAGTTGACCATATCAATTTACTCTTCATTCTAGGTTAGGTAAATATGGAGTTGACCATATCAATTTACTCTTTATTCTAGGTTAGGTAAATATGGAGTTGACCATATCAATTTACTCTTCATTCTAGGTTAGGTAAATATGGAGTTGACCATATCAATTTACTCTTCATTCTAGGTTAGGTAAATATGGAGTTGACCATATCAATTTACTCTTCATTCTAGGTTAGGTAAATATGTAGTTGGCTATATCAATTTACTCATCATTTAACTCTGATATCGATATTCGCTATCAGGAAAGATTTCTTAGCTTGTTCGATTTTTTACATGAATTACCCTTCTTAATTAACAGTTTCTCATCGAAATGGAGGGTTATGGCCTAAATTTGATAGAAAAATATGAAGAATCCGAAAAGGAATCAGTAGTTCTAACAATATATGATGAAAAAAAGCATTCAGATGAAGAAGAAAGAAGTGAGAAGAGAGCGGATGAGAAAGGACCTGGAGGGGATACTCAAACAAGTTCAGATGAGGAGGGAAATGGGGAGGGTGATAATTTAGGTGAAGGAGTAGCAGAAGAGGAGGGAACTGGAGAGGATGATAATTTAGACGAAGGAGTAGCAGATGGGGAGGGAAATGGGGAGGGTGATAATTTAGGTGAAGGAGTAGCAGAAGAGGAGGGAACTGGAGAGGATGATAATTTAGACGAAGGAGTAGCAGATGAGGAGGGAACTGGAGAGGATGATAATTTAGACGAAGGAGTAGCAGATGAGGAGGGAACTGGAGGGGAGGATAATTTAGGCGAAGGAGTATCAGATGAGGAGGGAACTGGAGATGAGGATAATTTAGACGAAGGAGTAGCAGATGAGGAGGGAACTGGAGGGGAGGATAATTTAGGCGAAGGAGTATCAGATGAGGAGGGAACTGGAGATGAGGATAATTTAGACGAAGGAGTAGCAGATGAGGAGGGAACTGGAGGGGAGGATAATTTAGACGAAGGAGTAGCAGATGAGGAGAGAACTGGAAGGGAGGATAATTTAGATGAAGGAGCAGCAGATGAGGAGGGAACTGGAAGGGAGGATAATTTAGATGAAGGAGTAGCAGATAAATCAAGTGCAGGTGAGAAAGGAACTGGAGTTCAGATAAATAGTTCAGATAAAGCTGAAACAAGTTCAGATGAGGAGGGAACTGGTGAAACAAGTTCAGATGAGGAGGGAACTGATGAAACAAGTTCAGATGAAGAGGGAACTGGTGGGGATAATAAAACAGACAGTTCATATGATGATGATGGAACTGGAGAGAATGATAATACAAATAAAGGTAAAGCAGGTGAAAAAACAGATGATGATGGAACTGAAGGGGATGATAAAGGAGATGAAAGTGAAAAAAGTTCAGATGGGACTGTATCAGGAGAGAACTATGAAGTGTCAAATAAAAGTAGCAATGAAGATATAGACATTCCTAGTGATTGTGGAAATTTAATTTCAAAGATCAATTTTGAGAAGGTAACAAGTTTCATTACTACCAACAATGGAATTTTTTGCGGATTCTGTCATGAAGTCAAGACCAAAAAAAACTTCAAGAGGCATCTAATGGAATTCCACAAATTCGAATTTAAAGTCGCAAATGAAATCATATCTCGGAACGGGGATGACAAATTAAACAAATGCATTATATGCCACAAATTTGTAAAATTTATTTATAAACACACAAAAAATCACCATGGCTGCTCAAAAGATGACTATAAAACTCTGACTAAAAGAATCGAAGATTATTCGAAAGTTCATTTCGATGAGGTAATAAACAGTTTCCAAATATACAAGGAAACTCTTCCCAATCATAATAGAGATTCTTTTTTAAAAACAAAGTTATCATCTCTATATAGGGTGTCGAAACAAATTAAGGAAGATCTGTTATGTGACCCATCAATTCTAATAACGAATGAAAATATTGAAAAATCCATGGAACTACTTAATGATTATTGCGATCTCAAAACTAATAAAGACAAATGCAAAAATAACACTGTTATATCATATTTACGCTATATTGATGAGCTGTTATCGTTTCATTTCAAAGGCAATCATCAACTTACAAACCATATAAATCAAATAACCAAAAACCTTGGTAGAAATAATCGAAACACTATGAAAAAGGAGCGAAATGCGTCTGAAAATATGAACCTTTTAAATCAATATGGTAAAATTTTCAGCTCTTATTATTATTTAGAAACAGAATCGCGTGCCCTCGATAAGAATATTAGTTACTCGAGATTGAGAGACCATCTAATGGTTACAATGACAATAACAAATGGTCAAAGGGCAGGTTGTGCTTCACGGATAAAGATAGAGGAATTTGTAAATGCCGTACAAATAGGAGACAATTTCACAATAAATGCCGCAGAGCACAAGACAGCTTTCAGGTACGACGATGCTTACATCCATATAAATAAAAAAATGCATAATTTGGGAACAATTCTTCTCTCAATGAGAAGACAGTTACAACCACTTGTCCATCCAGACGACTATCTTTTTGTTGACATCACTAAGAAAAATAAAATGCTTCCGAGTACGGTAAACAAATTAATGAAGACTTACGTGAAAAACTGTAACGGGAATATAAAAAATTTTTCATCTACGCAATGCCGTCGATTATGGGTCACAAAAATACATAAGGATGCTCCACATCTTATAAATAAAGCAGCGGAGCACATGACCCACTCCGTCAAGATGGCCGAAACTTCCTATAAATATAACATTAAGAAAATGGAAGCAAGTGGAAACCACGGAGAGCTGGTCAAAATTGTTTTTAGCAACAATTATGATGATGTAAGTATTTTTCTATTGTTTATATCATATTGTTGATATTTAGTTTTATTTAATTTATTTAATTCTACAACCACGGTATAATATCAGTTTTATACTATTAATACTTTCTTCTCCAATAGATCCAAGATAGAAGTTCAGACAACCAGAGGAAACAGGGAACCCCCAAATCCCACCTGGTCTCTTCTTCCAAGGTAATTCATTTTACTTCTTATATAATTCATTGATGTACCATGAAATGTATCGTGAAATTTTGATATATATATTTGTTCACTCAAGATATCATATCAGTTTTATACTATTAATACTTTCTTCTCCAATAGATCCAAGATAGAAGTTCAGACAACCAGAGGAAACAGGAAACCCCCAAATCCCACCTGGTCTCTTCTTCCAAGGTAATTCATTTTACTTCTTATATAATTCATTGTTGTACCATGAAATGTATCGTGAAATTTTGATATATATATTTGTTCACTCAAGATATCATATCAGTTTTATACTATTAATACTTTCTTCTCCAATAGATCCAAGATAGAAGTTCAGACAACCAGAGGAAACAGGAAACCCCCAAATCCCACCTGGTCTCTTCTTCCAAGGTAATTCATTTTACTTCTTATATAATTCAGTGTTGTACCATGAAATGCATCGTGAAATTTTGATATATATATTTGTACACTCAAGATATCATATCAGTTTTATACTATTAATACTTTCTTCTCCAATAGATCCAAGATAGAAGTTCAGACAACCAGAGGAAACAGGGAACCCCCAAATCCCACCTGGTCTCTTCTTCCAAGGTAATTCATTTTACTTCTTTTATAATTCATTGTTGTACCATGAAATGTATCGTGAAATTTTGATATATATATTTGTTCATTCAAGATATCATATCAGTTTTATACTATTAATACTTTCTTCTCCAATAGATCCAAGATAGAAGTCCAGACAAGCAGACGAAACAGGGAACCCCCAAATCCTACCTGATCTCTTCTTCCAAGGTAATTCATTTTACTTCTTATATAATTCATTGTTGTACCATGAAATGTATCGTGAAATTTTGATAATATTTGTTCACTCAAGATATCATATCAGTTTTATACTATTAATACTTTCTTCTCCAATAGATCCAAGATAGAAGTTCAGACAACCAGACGAAACAGGGAACCCCCAAATCCCACCTGGTCTCTTCTTCCAAGGTAATTCATTTTACTTCTTATATAATTCATTGTTGTACCATGAAATGTATCGTGAAATTTTGATATATATATTTGTTCACTCAAGATATCATATCAGTTTTATACTATTAATACTTTCTTCTCCAATAGATCCAAGATAGAAGTTCAGACAACCAGACGAAACAGGGAACCCCCAAATCCCACCTGGTCTCTTCTTCCAAGGTAATTCATTTTACTTCTTATATAATTCATTGTTGTACCATGAAATGTATCGTGAAATTTTGATATATATATTTGTACACTCAAGATATCATATCAGTTTTATACTATTAATACTTTCTTCTCCAATAGGTCCAAGATAGAAGTCCAGACAACCAGACGAAACAGGGAACCCCCAAATCCTACCTGATCTCTTCTTCCAAGGTAATTCATTTTACTTCTTATATAATTCATTGTTGTACCATGAAATGTATCGTGAAATTTTGATATATATATTTGTTCACTCAAGATATCATATCAGTTTTATACTATTAATACTTTCTTCTCCAATAGATCCAAGATAGAAGTCCAGACAAGCAGACGAAACAGGGAACCCCCAAATCCCACCTGGTCTCTTCTTCCAAGGTAATTCATTTTACTTCTTATATAATTCATTGTTGTACCATGAAATGCATCGTGAAATTTTGATATATATATTTGTTCACTCAAGATATCATATCAGTTTTATACTATTAATACTTTCTTCTCCAATAGATCCAAGATAGAAGTCCAGACAAGCAGACGAAACAGGGAACCCCCAAATCCCACCTGGTCTCTTCTTCCAAGGTAATTCATTTTACTTCTTATATAATTCATTGTTGTACCATGAAATGCATCGTGAAATTTTGATATATATATTTGTTCACTCAAGATATCATATCAGTTTTATACTATTAATACTTTCTTCTCCAATAGATCCAAGATAGAAGTCTAGACAACCAGACGAAACAGGGAACCCCCAAATCACCAATGGTCTCTTCTTCCAAGGTAATTCATTTTACTTCTTATCGAATTTATTGTTAGACGGTGTATTGGAAATGTACATATGGAAACAATTGGAAATGTACTTATGGAAAGTTTCCCAGTCAACTTGTTCAATTTCAATTTTCATAATTCTGTAGCTCCTGTAAACGTTTATTTTATTTAATCAATATTCTTATTTTCCTCACAACATGAATGAATATATCATAACATTGTTCTTTCATTTAATTTAAAAATACATACTAAATAGGAATGTGTTATACCTTTTATCAACGAGTTACTTGGACAAACCTGCAAAATATATAGTTTTAGTTTTATTTGAATGTGTTCATAGATGCTTTTGCTAGTCAGCATTACAGTTACTTGATATTCTTCTTTATTAGTAATTTTATTCCAGGAATCTATGAAAAGGAAGCTTCTTGAAGATAGCTACTCCACACCGTCTAAGGTTAGTACGACCAAATTCATTAGATTATCTTCACATTCTTAATTTTTTGATTGTTTCATCAAATCAATTGTCATTTCTCGAATCATAAATTGTTTTAAATAATTTATATGATATAAAACATTCACATAAAATATGAATCTAAATTGAAATAATTATTTAGTTTATCCATTTTGTGATATTATGATTATTCATACTTCTCTGATTTTAATGATGAGAGTAGCATTTTGTTACTTAGATAGTGTAGTTGCATTTTGAATTATATTTAATACAAGGTTGAGTGTTAAATAATTTAAAGTGTATGTATAAAGGATAAGTATATAAGTGAGTCAGTAATTTTATTATGTTCATTCCTATTGATCAATAAATATTTAGTTATCTAATTTTGATATTATTTTCGCAATGCAGAGTAACAAGAGGGTGAAAAGAAGTCTCTTTTCATCTCCTGGTTCGTCACTAATGGAAGAAACTCTGGTAATGATATTTTATTCAAACTCTTAATATTTCTTTCTAGTATGATTACTGTATGCAGTCTTCATAAATTAGAGTTGTTAATAGTATAAACCGACACAAATATACAAAGTTAGATGCATAAAAGAAGTCAAGATAATTTTCTACTAAATTATTAATTTATTCATAAATTTTTGATTATTTAAATCAAGCGAAAATTCATGCATTATTTACAAAGTCATTTATATTTTCACAATCTGTTACAAAATACTTGACCATATTTTACTATTTTACAGTGATCAATTTTTCCGATGATTATCGATGTAGATAAACTATAAGGTATTCTCTAAAAGCCATTTCTATTTTGTTCAGGTGTCATCTCCTAAACATGGTAGGAGATTTTTCAGGGACGATGAAAAGGCGATGTTCTTAGAGAAGTGCAGTGAGTACATCATATCAAGGGAAATCCCCACAGGAACACAAATAAAAGAGCTCTTCCTTAGAGATGATCTTAAAAAGATTATCAACAACTCACCCTCACGAAGAAATATTACAACCGCTGCCCTCGCTCTCAAGATCAGAGATTTTGTAAGAGGTAGAGTCATCAGTGGTCGGAAGCGCGACAGAGCGAATATATAATTAGATGAGAGTTCTGAGTACGTAAACTTATAATTGAAATGGAATGGAAATGATAGAGATAACTGCTTTCTTTATCAAATAAAAATGGATTTTCTGTCATTTTCATTAGTTATTTTTGTCTCTCCTATACTGTTCATGGTTTGTAATAGGTTATTCATTATCTTTCGAATAAAGAAAACTAATTAATTACTATTAATTTCAATTTCTCAATCAATTTACCATAGTTGGTTGATATAAAATTGTTCATAAATTGAATTTGAATTTTTTTTTCTCTGTATGTCAATAAAAATTTGTTTTCATCATTTAATCGATTTCTTTTCCAATAGCGTTATTTGAATATAAAGAATAAAAACCTAACGAGTAAGTGGTATGTATTACTAATTCAGAGGCTTAAATAGAAATTAGACTCATACAAATGTGTTTAATTTAGCTTTTACCTAGGTAATTGAAAGTAATATTCAATTATTTTTATCAACTTATAAAATATAGAATCTTGAAATATGTGTCAATGAATTGAACATGGATTAATTGATAAAAGTTGGTATAAAATATGAACAATCTTTCACTGCTAGAGGATGAAAAAATGAATAAGAGACTTGATTATTTTATAGTAACCTTTAACACGAGTCACCCCTGATATGTTTAGGAAATTTTCTGCGAGGAATTTCAATTTCAGAGGAGTTTTCTACTGATGATAGAGGGGTAACTGAAATAAATATTTTTAATGAGAATGTATGGATAAATTGTTCAACAAATAATATATTGCTCATACTATTGAAACACAATACGTAAAAGAGCAGCGCAAGCCGATATTAATAATTATTTATAAAAAGGGAAAGTAGAATTATTATTAATTAATCTAGTTACCATATAAGATTTAATCAGCTGAATAGTTTATCTAGGTACCTGAGATTAAATTCATATCTAGTTATCTAGACTGTACACTGTGTTAAAACGAATCTGCTATACAGTATGATACGTTTCCCCTAGCATCTATTTCAAGACGCAACAATTTTAGCCACAATGAAAACCAGTAAAATAGAATAAATATGTGAAGACAATGAAAGTATTTTGTCCATTTACATTAAGTGAGTTACCTTGTTTACGTCACTGTTAAAACTTATAAATCACTCTATTGTAATAAATAGGGTTGTGACATTGCATATTTTGCATATGCTTTTATATGCAATTATAAATATATATAAGTTAAATAACAAACTACCTACCTAGACAAACTACATAAAGAACTACCTACCTAGACAAACTTCATAACAAACTAAATAGTAGCTACACAAATAATTGTTCATTGCATTAACAAACATATATAGATGTAGTAAATAAAAGAAATAATACATTGAATCAAGAATAAACTAAGCTATACATTTTTTTGATTCACTCCAAATGAATATAAATTATTGTGTGTGAATTTGTGAAATAAATAATCAGTGACTCTCGAGCCTTTGCAGAGTGAGGAACTGTGTATCTCCTCAGTGTATTTTCATTGTGCTCATTTTCAATCGTTTATTTGTGTAAGGAGAGCAATTAAAATTAATTTTCTTTCTGTAGTATTTTGAAGTGTTCTTTTCTTATTCATTCTATCTTTATAATAGCATTAAGTATTTTCTGATACCAAGTTCAAAGCTTAATTAATATTGGGAGTTAGGTACCTAGAGGAAACATTGATACTAGGTACTCTGCTAGCAAGAATTTTAAAATTATAGAGTTTTAATGTTATAAAGGGTTTATAAGTTATAAGTGGAATTGGAGTTATATTTTTTTAAAGATGTGAAGAGTTATTAAGGTTTAAAGGGATTTAAAGTTATAAAGGGTTTTGAAATTGAAGTTATAAAGGGTTTCAAGTTATAAGAGATTTACAATTCAAAATTATATAGGGTTTCAAAGTTATAAAGGGGTTTAATGTTAAGAAAGGTGTTTTGAGATATAAATTCATTTCTAACTTTAAAACCATTTTTAATTTTAAAACCTTTTATAACTCTATTACTTTTTATATCTTAGAAAACCTTTTAACTTTGGAAGCCTTTATAACATTGAAACTTTTTTATAATTTTAGAGCCTTCTTCAACTTAAAACCCTTCGTGTCTATAAAACTATAATAACTGCAAAAGCCTTTTTAACTTAAACACTCTTTATGACATTAAAACCCTTTATAATTTCATAACCCTTTATAACTTTAAATCCATTTATAACTTCAAAAGCCCTAATAAATTAAAAACCATTTAAAACCTTTTGAAACTTAAAAAACCTTCATTACTTTAGAGACCCTTTATAACAAAAAAACTTTCTCTTATAATGTAAAAAATCTTTTTACCTCTATAAGCATTTATCCCATTCAAATCAATAGGTTTACGTGTTTTTATTTTCAGTATTTTAAGTTATGAGTGAATTTGCTGGTCAGGTAGTAGATTGACCTAACCTAACCTGTAAACTGACCTGGCATTTTGCTCGTCAACTTAAAAACTGACCTGACATTTTGATCGTCAACTTAAAAACTGACCTGACATTTTGATCGTCAACTTATGAACTGACCTGACATTTTGCTCGTCAACCTGTAAACTGACCTGGTAATTTGCTCGTCAACTTATGAACTGACCTGACATTTTGCTCGTCAACTTGTAAACTGACCTGGTAATTTGCTCGTCAACTTATAAACTGACCTGACATTTTGATCGTCAACCTGTAAACTGACCTGGCAATTTGCTCGTCAACTTATGAACTGACCTGACATTTTGCTCGTCAACTTGTAAACTGACCTGACTTTTTGCTCGTCAACCTGTAAACTGACCTGGTATTTTGATCGTCAACTTATGAACTGACCTGACATTTTGCTCGTCAACTTGTAAACTGACCTGGTATTTTGCTCGTCAACCTGTAAACTGACCTGGCAATTTGCTCGTCAACTTATGAACTGACCTGGCATTTTGCTCGTCAACCTGTAAACTGACCTGGCAATTTGCTCGTCAACTTAAAAACTGACCTGACATTTTGATCGTCAACCTGTAAACTGACCTGGCAATTTGCTCGTCAACCTGTGAACTGACCTGGCATTTTGCTCGTTAAGTTATAAACTGACCTGGTATTTTGATCGTCAACCTGTAAACTGACCTGGCATTTTGCTCGTCAACCTGTAAACTGACCTGGCAATTTGCTCGTTAAGTTATAAACTGACCTGGTATTTTGATCGTCAACCTGTAAACTGACCTGGCATTTTGCTCGTCAACCTGTAAACTGACCTGGCATTTTGCTCGTTAAGTTATAAACTGACCTGGTATTTTGATCGTCAACCTGTAAACTGACCTGGCATTTTGCTCGTTAAGTTATAAACTGACCTGGTTTTTGATCGTCAACCTGTAAACTGACCTGGCATTTTGCTCGTTAACCTGTAAACTGACCTGGCATTTTGCTCGTTAAGTTATAAACTGACCTGGTATTTTGATCGTCAACCTGTAAACTGACCTGGCATTTTGCTCGTCAACCTGTAAACTGACCTGGTGTTTTGCTCGTCAACCTGTAAACTGACCTGGTATTTTGATCGTCAACCTGTAAACTGACCTGGTATTTTGCTCGTCAACTTAAAAACTGACCTGACATTTTGATCCTAAACCTGAAAACTGACCTGGTGTTTTGCTCGTCAACCTGTAAACTGACTTATCATTCAACTTCGTATCTCTTCAAAAATTTTAAAACCTTCGTGACTTCAATTATCCTATCCCTTTATATCAGTAAAAACTTTTATAACCTAAAAATCCTTAATAAATTCAAAACGTTTTATATATTTTTTTCATATCTACAGATAAATCATCATTCATCAGGTTGATGGCAGACAACACTAAAGAATGTGCTCCAATGGAGAAGAAAGATGAGGCAAGGAGAGAGGAAGATGGGACACAGGTGAAAAATTTAATTGATAATAATTCTGTTATAGTTTCAGTATATATACATATATATATATATCAGTTTACTTTCCATTGCATTTATTTGTAATCACTCTTTTACTGATGAATATCAATGAAAAATAAATTCACAAACTTACAAGTACAATATTTCATGATATTTCTACCGGGAGAAAACCCATATAATTACTAAGTGACGTACAATATTTCTCTCAGATATTAAAAACTTACCACCTTGAATAAAAACTAAACAATGTTCGTTTTTCCTATTGTGTTGATATTTTTTAAATTGAAGGTACAATTCTAATTACAATATTTTTCTCTTTTAGTTATCTACACATTATGATTCGAGCTTCTTTACTGATGAAGAGAAAGGAATCATTCATGAAAGATGCAAGAAATTTGTCATTGGTAAGGAGATTCCTACAGTTTGTCAGGTGCGGGAGTCATTTAAGATGACTGATTTGTGGGACATGATGTTCCTTACTCCCTCAAGAGAAGAATTGTCCGTTTGTGACCTCTCACTTGAAATTAGAGACTACTTACATGCAAAAATTATGAGTGATAAGAAGGGAGAAAATAACATCACTGATGAATGAGAATTGTTTTTTCATTTTCTTTGAATATCTTCATAGAAAACTATTTTAAGGGTGGAAATTATATAAATTACCTAACATTCTAAATAAACGTGATTGATCGTTAGCAGTTGTATAAATTGGATAGGGTTATGACAATTTGTAAAAATATTCTCTAAAATTATAAATTCCATATAATCCTAAATGACATGAAAAATATTGTGTAGAACCCTTCTAGTTTAGCGATAGGAAGTTCCAATACCCTAAATTTTGATGTCGTTTAAACTTGTTGTTGACCTTATTGTTGACTCAGTAGGTTAGGTAAACATTGTATTGACTTTACTATTGACTCAGTAGGTTAGGTAAACTGGTGTTGACTTTACTATTGACTCAGTAGGTTAGGTAAACATTGTGTTGACTTTACTATTGACTCAGTAGGTTAGGTAAACATTGTGTTGACTTTACTATTGACTCAGTAGGATAAGTAAACATTGTGTTGACTTTACTATTGACTCAGTAGGTTAGGTAAACATTGTGTTGACTTTACTATTGACTCAGTAGGATAGGTAAACATTGTGTTGACTTTACTATTTACTCAGTAGGTTAGGTAAACATTGTGATGACTCAAATTTTACAACGAAAAGGTCAACAAGGTTAACCAGTTGGTCAATGAGTAGGTCAACTAGGTCAACCAGTTGGTGAACGAGTAGGTCAACTAAGTCAACCAGCTGATCAACGAGTAAGTCAACTAGGTCAACGAGTAGGTCAACTAGGTCAACCAGTTGGTCAACGAGTAAGTCAACTAGGTCAGCGAGTAGGTCAACTAGGTCAACCAGTTGGTCAACGAGTAGGTCAACCAGTTGGTCAACGAGTAGGTCAACCAGTTGGTCAACGAGTAGGTCAACTAGGTCAACCAGTTGGTCAATGAGTAGGTCAACTAGGTCAACCAGTTGGTGAACGACTAGGTCAACTAGGTCAACCAGTTGGTGAACGAGTAAGTCAACTAGGTCAACCAGTTAGTGAACGAGTAGGTCAACTAAGTCAACCAGCTGATCAACAAGTAGTTCAACCAGTTGGTCAACGAGTAGGTCAACTAGGTCAACCAGTTGGTCAACGAGTAAGTCAACTAGGTCAACGAGTAGGTCAACTAGGTCAACCAGTTGGTCAACGAGTAGGTCAACCAGTTGGTCAACGAGTAGGTCAACTAGGTCAACCAGTTGGTCAACGAGTAGGTCAACTAGGTCAACGAGTAGGTCAACTAGGTCAACCAGTTGGTTAACGAGTAGGTCAACTAGGTCAACCAGTTGGTCAACGAGTAAGTCAACTAGGTCAACCAGTTGGTCAACGAGTAGGTCAACTAGGTCAACCAGTTGGTCAACGAGTAGGTCAACCAGTTGGTCAACGAGTAGGTCAACTAGGTCAACCAGTTGGTCAACGAGTAGGTCAACTAGGTCAACCAGTTGGTCAACGAGTAGGTCAACTAAGTCAACCAGTTGGTCAACGAGTAGGTCAACTAGGTCAACGAGTAGGTCAACTAGGTCAACCAGTTGGTTAACGAGTAGGTCAACGAGTAGGTCAACTAGGTCAACCAGTTGGTCAACGAGTAAGTCAACCAGTTGGTCAACGAGTAGGTCAACTAGGTCAACCAGTTGGTCAACGAGTAGGTCAACCAGTTGGTCAACGAGTAGGTCAACTAGGTCAACCAGCTGGTCAACGAGTAGATCAACTAAACAAACTGGTCGGTTGATCGTACCATTTACTCATTGGTTAATCCAACAATTAGTTGACTGTACCATTTACTCCTTGGTTAAGTCAATCATCAGTTCACTGTACCATTTACTTAGTAGGTTGTATTTTTGTTATTTTCAGTATTGTAATGTTTTAATTGTTTGTTTGTTGTTGACTTTACTATTCCCTCAGTAGGTTCAGTAAACATTGTGTTGACTTTTCTATTGACTAAGTAGGTTAAGTTAACACACTGTTGACTTTACTATTGACTCAGTAGGTTAAGTCAACACTCGGTTGACTTCACTATTGACTCAGTAGGTTAGGTAAATATTGTGTTGACTTTACGATTGACTCAGTAAGTTAGGTAAACTGGTTGTTGACTTTACTATTGACTCAGTAGGTTAGGTAAATATTGTGTTGACTTTACTATTGACTCAGTAGGTTAGGTAAACATTGTGTTGACTTTACTATTGACTCAGTAGGTTAGGTAAACTGGTTGTTGACTTTACTATTGACTCAGTAGGTTAAGTCAACATGTAGTTGACTGTATCATTTACTCGTTGAAACATCCGCAATTATTATTGTAATAATAATTATTTATAATTTAAGCAAGAGGATTTTAATAAAGTAATCTCCATTACTCTGTTTTCAAAGTATACTTAATCTAATTTTGATCATCTATCACTTTCAGAGTCCAAAAAAGCTCAGAAGACGCCTTACCTCTCAATTGATGAAATGGAGCAATTGAAAGAGGTAATAGATTATTGTTATTAAACCCCTGATTTTATTTTCATTAATGGGATATAAATAATAGTAAATAATAGTTTGCGATATGTCTTCTCTTTTATTTGTAGTTGCTGACACCTAAACATGGCAAGAAACAAGAAAAGAAGGTAAAATAAATTACAATTATTGATGAAAAATTTACAAATAAAATATTAGATTATTTTGTTGTTTTTATTACCCTACAATTATTGTTGCTCTGGCGCAATTCTATGATAGAAAGGGTTAAAATTGTCAAATCCTCACTATGTAATAATAATAATCATGTATTAATTTAAATTGAATCAGTCTGGTATAGAAATTATTTTTTATAGACTTAAATCCCTTAAAATTTATTGAAAAGAAAAAATATGGTTATTTATATTATTATATTATTGTGTATTTATTTTATTGTGATTTTATTAAAATCTATTTCCATTTTGTGTATTATTTTCAATACTCTACTTTTTCAAAATATACAAGTTAATTAATGGATATAGTAACGAGAAAGTTATTTGTAATAGTTAGGGTTTGAATCAAATATCTATTTTCTTTGGATGTAATTATAGAAAACGAATTTGAGGGTATAATTCATAAAGTCTAGAATTGTTAAGTGATAACATAATAATTACGACGAACTCATTCTACTTTTTATTGTAATTGGTTAATGAGGATAAAGATACAAATGATAAAGTAATAATAATTTATATGAAATGGTTTTTTAATCCCATTTAATTAGTTGGATTTATTGAAAATTAACGTTTGATTTCAAATCCTCATTATATGAAAATGATAATCATAATCTAGTTTAAATAAATTATTCTGCTGTTACAAATTAAAAAGGAATAAGACCATTCGGGAGTCGAACTCACAATTAACAGTCTCAACGTCAACCGCCCTACCACACAGCTAATCTGGATATGGGAAGGAGAAGTAAGAATGAGTTTTATTTTATTTCAAAACATGCTTTCCTTCCGATGCTATTATTAAGTGAATATAACTTGTTTCATATAGATAGAGGCGTGTCCCGCTCTTATTACAAAATCGCGACTCACACTTACAACAAAACGGTAATAAGTGCGAGTCATGTCCTGAAGTTACATTTTTATTATTCTTATCCCTACAATATTCTGTTTTCTACGAACAAGGGATCAAAGAAAATATTATATATTTGACTATAGTAATATTTTAATTTGAAGTGACGTTGCATGTACATTTGTAATTTACATTGAGTACAATTAATGTACTTACGTTAAATAGTTTATAATAGTTTTAAAGTTAGATTATTCAACTGCAGAAACAATTCTTAATATTGCACAATTATAAATTGTGCTGCCTGTTATATCAAGTAAACAATTCTTAATATTGCACAATTATAAATTGTGCTGCCTGTTATATCAAGTAAACAATTCTTAATATTGCACAATTATAAATTGTGCTGCCTGTTATATCAAGTAAACAATTCTTAATATTGCACAATTATAGATTGTGCTGCCTGTTATATCAAGTAGGATATTGAATAAGTCTTAAATTTTATGAGTTTTTTATTTTTCACTCCATTTGTTACGTAAGTGGTTTTATCTAAAATGGAAGAATTCTGTACAATTTTGAAATTTCTTAAAACAATCAATTTTATCGTAAAATTCTACTTATAGAATTAACTTTGGAAATCTTTATATAGGTATGTCATACAATGTTTCATAATAACCATTTTCGTCAATAACCATTAATAACCATAACCATTAATAACCAATAACCAACCAAATGAGATCTCCAATATATATTGAAAATTTGTAGATAGAATTTTAAATTAAAAAAAATTAAACTCTACTCTAAATTACTAATTATATATATATAGTATATATCTGCAGTAATATTTATTGGAATTTCCTTTCTTGTAAATATATTATTTAACTTAATTCTTCTTAATCGATCTCACCTGCATGATCATAAAGTTTGCAATAGTTAGGGCGAAAACAGCTTAATTGAAAACTAAAAATAATAAATTACCAAAATTATTCCTGAAATATTTTCTATACCAAGTAATGTAAGTGCAAGACATGACCCACACCTATTTGACTTATTGTAAGTCTGAGACATAATAAGAGCGGGGGACGCCTGTATTTGATTATTTTGCAATTACTAACATTGATCAAATTATCCACATTCAAAATAGCTTAACTTCAACTATTGCGAATGATCTTTGAAGAATCTAGTGTTTTAATTTTATTTAAAACCCTTTCCATTTTGTGTTGTGTTTTCTATGAATTCTTAAAATCAATTTCAAACAAGAATATCATCATATACAAGAATATAAATGAATCAATTGATATAATAAAAAAAAGTTATTTGTAATAGTTAGGGGTTCAATAAAATGATAGTTTTATTTGGATGTATAGTCAACAATTAGTTGACTGGAACCTTCACTCGTTGGTTAAGCCAAAAATCAGTTGATTGCAAAATTAAAAAAATAAATCATTAATTATCATAATGCTTTTATTTTTTTCATTTCCATTTTGTGTATTGTTTTCAATGCGCTGTCTTGGACATTGGATATACTTAAAAAGAAAGTATTTATAATAGTTAGGGTTTCGATTTAATATCCATTTTCTTTGGATGAATTCATAGAAACCAATTTGAGGGTAGAAAATACAAAATTTCTCAGTTTTGAACGGAAAGAATCAAATAAGAAAAAGTTTCAACAATTTCACTTTATATAATATGTTTGGTGAAATAGAAGATATATTATTTAAAACTATTTTAAATAATTAATTAATTAGATCGATTACTTAAGAACTCTGTACTTAACGACATGATAAACTATGTATAAGTACTTATAAAATTGAGGTACTTCTTATAGGTACACAAAAAGTACATGAGTACTTAAATACAAAGGAAAGAAATTAAGTACTTTTGTACACAGGAACTTAAATGGATTGGTGGGTTATGAAAGTACTCAATATATCTGACTTTTTCATAATCGAATAAAAGGAATGGTAATTTTTCTATTATAATGATTATTTATAGAATAAATTTAAATAAAATATGGAATTAAAACGAAGTGTACATTGTTTCTACTCTAAACCTAAAGAGTACTTTATGGGTTTGATTTTGATTAAACTAATGAAATTGTTCCTAACCGAAAATATGAATGATTACCTATCTAGTAGTTTATTTAATATTCCGTCACATAATAGATAAAGACTTGGCAGATATTTAATTATTAAAAAAATTAAATGAAAACTTATTTGTTGTATAATAATATAGTTTCGCATTTTCGACCTTTTATTAAGATTGATAATAAAGAATTTTTCGAAAATATTAATGGAAAAGTTGATAGGTTTGCAATTTCTTTCTAACCTAAAAGAAAAATGCTAAAATATCTATTAATTCGTTGTTATTATGATTTGATATTTTATCACATGATAGATGGAAACTTGGCGGATATTTTTATATTAAAAAAATGGAAAAAAAACTTATATTTCACAAAATAATTTTTTTTTGGATTTACAACATTTTATCAAGATTGGTAATAAAGAATGACCTCCGAATAAAGAATCAATCAAATTTTTTCGAAAATATTGATGGGAAAGTCAAAGGTTACGAATAAAAATTCACGAGGAAAATGATGCAAGTCAGTTATTCCAATTGGACGTCAACAAGACCTGAAACTCGGAACTTTTGGAAGCAGATTTCGGACACTTCCAGTGTGAATTCGAAAAAACGATTTTTGATGGGCATGGTATTTTTGTACGAATTTTATTATTATAAAACAAAACAAAATTTTTTTCGAGGAAACACCCCCACGTCATCTAACCTAACCTAACCTAACCTAACCTAACCTAACCTAACCTAACCTAACCTAACCTAACCTAACCTAACCTAACCTAACCTAACCTAACCTAACCTAACCTAACCTAACCTAACCTAACCTAACCTAACCTAACCTAACCTTAGCTTACTAACTACATATGCTTCAATTGGTGAAAAATGTTTTTACATAGGAAAATCAAGCGTATCTCGTTTATAAACATACTAAAATTTCATTTAAAAATTCTTATTAGAAGTATTCGAAAATTCGAAAATACGAATTTTTGAGGAAAAATTCACCCCTTCGAGGTTAAAATTCGGTCAGAAAAAAGTAGACCAATTGCAAATTTGAAAAAAATTCCTACGAAACTGGAATTTCACCTGTAGATAGGGAATTTATTACTGATTAATAATCACCAGAGTCTTATATAGAAAATTTTAATTTTTAATATCTTAAATTTACTTTTTCTCCAACTGCCGTAAAAAACAATTTATATATCTTTTCATTAAAATTTTATTTAATAGACAGTTGGAGATGACCATTAAGAATCTATGTTCAAAATTTGAATATTCAATTATTCATACTTTCTTATTTACATTGTTTTAAAATTTATAAAAAATTCCAGTGGTTAACCAGGTTAACCAAGTCTTTACATTCATTGATTGGATTTTGATCTATTTAAATACATACAATATCGAATTATTCTAATAATATTTTACAGACAAATAAATACGTCAATTCAGAATCCATACCTCAGCATACAAATCTTAAATCATTTGAATTTATAGTATTTTTCGACTGTTTTCCATGGTCAACCATTCAGACCAAAATTTAACCTTCAGGTTGACCAGTGCTTAATCATGTTAACCAAGTCTTTATATTCATAGGCTCTTTTAATACGAACAAGATCGAATTATTTAAATACAAATTTACATGTAGATAAAGATTCTTATTCAGAATCCAGGCCTCAGAATACAAAGCTTGAATAATTTGAATTTATAGTATTTTTCGACTGTTTTCCATGGTCAACCATTCAGACCAAAATTTAACCTTCAGGTTGACCAGTGCTTAATCATGTTAACCAAGTCTTTATACTCATAGGCTCTTTTAATACGAACAAGATCGAATTATTTAAATACAAATTTACATGCAGATAAAGATTCTTATTTAGAATCCAGGCCTCAGAATACAAAGCTTGAATAATTTGAATTTATAGTATTTTTCGACTGTTTTCCTTGATCAACCATACAGAGCAAAATTTAACCTTCAGGTTGACCAGTGCTTAATCTTCTTAACCAAGTCTTTATACTCATAGGCTCTTTTAATACGAACAAGATCGAATTATTTAAATACAAATTTACATGTAGATAAAGATTCTTATTCAGAATCCAGGCCTCAGAATACAAAGCTTGAATAATTTGAATTTATAGTATTTTTCGACTGTTTTCCATGGTCAACCATTCAGACCAAAATTTAACCTTCAGGTTGACCAGTGCTTAATCATGTTAACCAAGTCTTTATACTCATAGGCTCTTTTAATACGAACAAGATCGAATTATTTAAATACAAATTTACATGCAGATAAAGATTCTTATTTAGAATCCAGGCCTCAGAATACAAAGCTTGAATAATTTGAATTTATAGTATTTTTCGACTGTTTTCCTTGATCAACCATACAGAGCAAAATTTAACCTTCAGGTTGACCAGTGCTTAATCTTCTTAACCAAGTCTTTATACTCATAGGCTCTTTTAATACGAACAAGATCGAATTATTTAAATACAAATTTACATGTAGATAAAGATTCTTATTCAGAATCCAGGCCTCAGAATACAAAGCTTGAATAATTTGAATTTATAGTATTTTTCGACTGTTTTCCTTGATCAACCATACAGATCATAATTTAACCTTTAGGTTGACCAGTGGTTAATCATACTCATAGGCTCTTTTAATACGAACAAGATCGAATTATTTAAATACAAATTTACATGTAGATAAAGATTCTTATTCAGAATCCAGGCCTCAGAATACAAAGCTTGAATAATTTGAATTTATAGTATTTTTCGACTGTTTTCCTTGATCAACCATACAGACCATAATTTAACCTTTAGGTTGACCAGTGGTTAATCATGTTAACCAAGTCTTTATACTCATAGGCTCTTTTAATACGAACAAGATCGAATTATTTAAATACAAATTTACATGTAGATGAAGATTCTTATTCAGAATCCAGGCCTCAGAATACAAAGCTTGAATAATTTGAATTTATAGTATTTTTCGACTGTTTTCCTTGATCAACCATACAGACCATAATTTAACCTTTAGGTTGACCAGTGGTTAATCATGTTAACCAAGTCTTTATACTCATAGGCTCTTTTAATACGAACAAGATCGAATTATTTAAATACAAATTTACATGTAGATAAAGATTCTTATTCAGAATCCAGGCCTCAGAATACAAAGCTTGAATGATTTGAATTTATAGTATTTTTCGACTGTTTTCCTTGATCAACCATACAGACCATAATTTAACCTTCAGGTTGACCAGTGGTTAATCATGTTAACCAAGTCTTTATACTCATAAGCTCTTTTAATACGAACAAGATCGAATTATTTAAATACAAATTTACATGTAGATAAAGATTCTTATTCAGAATCCAGGCCTCAGAATACAAAGCTTGAATAATTTGAATTTATAGTATTTTTCGACTGTTTTCCAAGATCAACCATACAGACCATAATTTAACCTTCAGGTTGACCAGTGGTTAATCATGTTAACCAAGTCTTTATACTCATAGGCACTTTAAATAGGAACAAGATCGAATTATTTAAATTCAAATTTATATGTAGATAAAGATTCTTATTCAGAATCCAGGCCTCAGAATACAAAGCTTGAATAATTTGATTTTATAGTATTTTTTACTGTTTTCCATGGTTAACCTCACTGACCAAATTTTAACCTTCAGGTTGACCAGTGGTTAACTATGGTAACCAAGTCTTTATACTCATAGGCTCTTTAAATACGAACAAGATCGAATTATTCAAATTTAAGTGTAGATAAAGATTCTTATTCAGAATCCAGGCCTCAGAATACAAAGCTTGAATAATTTGATTTTATAGTATTTTTTACTGTTTTCCATGGTTAACCTCACTGACCAAATTTTAACCTTCAGGTTGACCAGTGGTTAACTACGGTAACCAAGTCTTTATACTCATAGGCTCTTCAAATACGAACTAGATCGAATTATTTAAATTCAAATTTACATGTAGATAAAGATTCTTATTCAGAATCCAGGCCTCAGAATACAAAGCTTGAATAATTTGATTTTATAGTATTTTTTTACTGTTTTCCATGGTTAACCTCACTGACCAAAATTTAACCTTCAGGTTGACCAGTGGTTAATCATGTTAACCAGGTCTTTATACTCATAGGCTCTTTAAATACGAACAAGATCGAATTATTCAAATATAATTTTACAGGTAGATACAGGTTCTAATTCAGAATCCAGGCCTCAGAATACAAAGCTCGAATAATTTGATTTTATAGTATTTTTTTACTGTTTTCCATGGTTAACGTCACTGACCAAATTTTAACCTTCAGGTTGACCAGTGGTTAAACATGTTAACCAAGTATTTATACTCATAGACTCTTCATATGCACACAAAAATCGAATTATTTATATATTATTTCAAAGGTAGACAAAGATCCTAATTCAGAATCCAGGCCTCAGAATACGAAGTTTGAATAATTTAAATTTATTATATTTTTCAACTGTTTCCCGTAGTCAACCTCATTAACCAAATTTTAACCTTCAGGTTGACTAGTGGTTAACCATGTTAACCGAGTTTTCCTACTCGTTGACCGAAATTGTAACTCAAATTCTTAATGTAAAAACAATGCAAATGTTCATGAATTACATGAAATAGTTAATTGGAAAAACAGTTTCTTAGATATTATGGTTCACATACTTGGTCAATAATATTCGATGTAGTATCTAGGCTCTGTATTGGACCATATTTTCATTTCGATATTCATTAAAGCGAGAATGGACGCATCCAATTTACTCCTGTAAGCTTAAGGTGCAGTTGTTAACTTCAATTTTACAAAGTGGATCCGTCTAACCCGCCTCCTACCCCAGAGGTATCTCCAACTGAAGTTCCACGAGAAGACTTCTCCTAGATTATCCTTTGAAAGACCTGAACATCAGTAGGTCCTCTGGAAAGATGTTCGACTTACTGAAAGATCTCGGCATCCTCCTTATAGATAGATCAGCTAATAGTACCTTTAGGATTATAACTCCGGTTTCCAGTGTCTAAATTTCTGAGATCAGTCTCGCTCTCAAAATCTCCCCTCCACTTCGTGGTGGACAATCGGGAGCATTTGGTCTCGTTGCATCCTCCTTAAGCATATGATTTTCGGATCATCTCATCCCCTCCTCCCACAGCTTGGATGATGATGGAAGTGGAGATTCCAGGACGATGACATCAACGAAGATTGTAATTAAGAAGAAGAAGAAGCTGCAACACTGATGGGAATCCTGAATATGGAGTATTGCTTGATTGTGTTTGTCATTCTTTGACATTGGAACTCTTTTGGTTACTGTGAACCTCAAAAAGACAGTGAATTCTATCATTAAGTGGATTACTGATATCTGTTGTACATGTATCTTTCTGCCAAAAAGGCTGTCAAAATAACAAATACACACTTGAAAAAATCCTTGTACTTGTAAATGGATGTGCATGAGGAATTATTTGCAAGTGAGAGGCACCTCTCCACCTTTATTTTATCCACAGTTCTTATATAATATAAAGTCCTATAAATCAAAGAATTATTCTCGATTAGTGAATAAGCAGGTTCTTCAAGATTACCTGTCTCATTTGAGGTTCATAAACTCTTCTGATTGTGATGTAACCTTTGCTGTTTACCTCGATTATTATACGTGATTTTTCAATATGCACGTTAATATCAGGATTGTACGAATTCTAAATATTGTAAGGATACATTTTTTAATTGACAAATTTAGAGTAATAATGTTAAAATAAACAAAAAATAAATCACTGCGAATGAACCTAGGTACTGTTATCATCTTAATTTCTCTGTTTCCGGCTTTCAAATTCTATTTTTTTTTAAATGGATTCCAATTGGAATTTTGATTTGAAATTTGATTTCGCCATACCTTAATTAGTAAAAATTGATATCTCACTTGTAAAATAAATGAACCAGTAAAGAATATAGAATTTTTTCGGGGTTAAAGCTTTTTATAGGAAATTTAGGAAAAAAAAATTAAATTTTTTTCTACTCGTTCGAATATTTTGAAAATTTGTATTCTGATAGATCTTTGTCTGAAAAAATTTGATACGGTGTTCATTTTCCCGATTTCTTCTTAGTTTTTGAGATATTGATCCGCATTCAAAACCATTCATATCTTATTAATCAAAAAATCAAACTTGAAACCCGTTACGTATTCGATAAGAAAAGACTTTCCAAAAACTAATGCAACAATCAGATTTGAAAAATATCAATTTTCAAGGAAGTTAGGGGCTTTCAAATATAGAGAAAAAGTTTAAATCCCAAATTAGAAAGTTCAAAGTCATATATCTTACGAAATACAAAGAAATCTGAAAAATTATCACGAATACTTTAATTTTTTTAAAGTCATAAGAGCATAATTAAGTAACCAAATCAGAAAAAGCTACAATGATGAAGGCACAGTAACTTCGAACGCATTCGAATCAGCTGTGCTGGACACCGTCGATAGTTTTTGATGAATTATACCTGAAAAGATGCGTAAAACCGAATTCTTTCTATATATGAAATTTGAGAGAATTTAGTAAGAAAATGAAGAAAATATTCACGTAAAACGTTTATGTTACTTATGCACAATCGTACTGCTATGTCTACTTAGAGTTTAGAATACAAACCCCCTTATTCAGAAGTATTTTAAAAGAAATGCATGAACAATAATCAAACTAATTATCTAACTCATATTGATAATAAAAGTTTAAAGGGTGTTCTTTCATTTGGTTGAACCTAAAAGTGTCTAGGTGGTCTAGTTTTAAAGTTATAAGAATTTTAAAATTCAGTCCGCTGCTTTATCTAGAGAGAGGGAGAGATCATGATGGAATGAAATTGAAACAACTCAGTGTTGTATTTGTGATATAATGTTTTTCAGACTGAGTAGGAGTAGGTTCACTTATTCGTCAATTTCTATCAAAGAAGTACTTGTATTTAATTCCTTCTTTTGTGCCATAATAGCTCTAACATTCATTTTCGCCTTCTTTCTTTAGGTTAGGTAAACCTATGTTACACAAACCTAAGTCAACTTAGGTTAGGTTAGGTTAGTTAAGCTGTTTGCAGAGGTAGTTAAGTTGTTTGCAGAGGTAGTTTGTTGTTTAAAGAGGTAGTTGAGTTGTTTGCTGAGGTAGTTGAGTTGTTTGCAGAGGTAGTTAAGTTGTTTGTAGAGATAGTTAAATTGTTTGCAGAGGTAGTTAAGTTGTTTGCGGATATACTTAGTTGTCTTTCGTATACTTAGTTGTCTTTTCAGCGATATTAATTAAAAGAATTCCATTTTGTATTGATATACTATAAATCTGAATTGGGCATAAATACTTTCAAAAATATTTATATACTAAATACTAACTACTTTTCCGAAAAGTATTGAAATACCAAATACTCTAAAAGTAATTATTGGTACTTATCATAAAACAGGTTATAAATTAAAAAAAACTCTTTTATGTATCGAAATTGAATGATGATGTATGAAAAAGTATCATTTCCTATGAAATAGATCCTGATAAATCCAAATTTGTAAACAAAATTTAGATTGAAACCCGTTCTAAGAAAATTAAATTTATATACTGATATTTAATTCAATATTTGAAATACACTGCTAGGGATGTGTCATACATGTTTTTATACATTTTTCGATATCCTGTATTCAAATCTGACATAAAAAGTATCATTTTCGACCGATTTAACTTAATTAATCATCATTTTTTTAAATAAATTCCGTTTATTTTCAACACTGAAAAGCCGAAATCGTGAGTTAATAATGACTAAAATGGTGTTTTATTTATATTAAATGCATTTACAGTTATTGATGAAGTATAGTATCTCATACTAATGATTTCGTATTGTTTATTTATTTCAAATAGTTTAATTTGAGCTCATTATTATGTCTAGGTATAAGTTTTAAAGATGTGCTCATGTTTGTGAGTTAGTATGTTTGTATAGGCTTGGTAGATGAACGTGAGTGCGTGTGTTTGTGATACAACAAACTCACTCTGCTGATCCAATAGGTTCATCAGTTGTATCAAGATGAAAATTTCAATAATTATTTGTATTATAGTATTAGAAAAATTAAAAAAAGTTATTTAACAAATCTAAGGAGACACATAAGTAATGTAGGTAGTTCCACATAAGTAATGTAGGTAGTTCCAGATAAGTAATGTTGGTAGTTCCACATAAGTAATGTAAGTAGTTCCACATAAGTAATGTAGGTAGTTCCACATAAGTAATGTAGGTAGTTCCAGATAAGTAATGTTGGTAGTTCCACATAAGTAATGTAGGTAGTTCCACATAAGTAATGTAGGTAGTTCCCCCTAAGTAATGTAGGTAGTTCCACAAAAGTAATGTAAGTAGTTCCACATAAGTAATGTAGGTAGTTCCACTAAAGTAATGTAGGTAGTTCCACATAAGTAATGTAGGTAGTTCCAGATAAGTAATGTTGGTAGTTCCACATAAGTAATGTAGGTAGTTCCACATAAGTAATGTAGGTAGTTCCACAACAGTAATGTAGGTAGTTCCACATAAGTAATGTAGGTAGTTCCACTTAAGTAATGTAGGTAGTTCCAGATAAGTAATGTTGGTAGTTCCACATAAGTAATGTAGGTAGTTCCACATAAGTAATGTAGGTAGTTCCACATAAGTAATGTAGGTAGTTCCACATAAGTAATGTAGGTAGTTCCACATAAGTAATGTAGGTAGTTCCACATAAGTAATGTAGGTAGTTCCACTTAAGTAATGTAGGTAGTTCCACATAAGTAATGTAGGTAGTTCCACATAAGTAATGTAGGTAGTTCCATATAAGTAATGTAGGTAGTTCCACTTAAGTAATGTAGGTAGTTCCACATAAGTAATGTAGGTAGTTCCAGATAAGTAATGTAGGTAGTTCCACATAAGTAATGTAGGTAGTTCCAGATAAGTAATGTTGGTAGTTCCACATAAGTAATGTAGGTAGTTCCACATAAGTAATGTAGGTAGTTCCACAACAGTAATGTAGGTAGTTCCACATAAGTAATGTAGGTAGTTCCACTTAAGTAATGTAGGTAGTTCCAGATAAGTAATGTTGGTAGTTCCACATAAGTAATGTAGGTAGTTCCACATAAGTAATGTAGGTAGTTCCACATAAGTAATGTAGGTAGTTCCTCCTAAGTAATGTAGGTAGTGCCATCTAACTAATTTACCCACCAAGACAAACTACATAGCAAACTACCTATCTACAAAAACTACATGAAAAACTAACTACATAGACCAACTATAATACAAATTTCCTATCAAGAGACATTAAATAACTAACTACCTACCTAGGAAAACTAGATAGCAAACCTTCCTAGACAAACTGCACACCAAATTACCGACCTACACAAACTAGATAACAAATTACCTACCTAAACAAACTAATTTCCTATACGATTTAGGTATAAAGATACCTATCCAGATATACTACATAACAAATTAGCTAGCTACTTAAACAATGAGCTACCTATTTAGATAAACTACGTAACAAACTGCCTATCTAGATGAACTACGTAACAAACTGCCTATCTAGATAAATTACGTAACAAACTGCCTATCTAGACAAACTATACAACAAACTACGTACCTAGACAAGTTAAATAACAAACTACCAACTTAGACGAACTGCATAAAGAACTACCTACCTAGACATGCTAAATAACAAACTACCTACCTAGACAAACTACCTACCTAGACAAACTACTTATTTAGACAAACAACCTACCTAGAAAAACTACATAAAGAACTACCTACCTACAAACAACTACATAACAAACTACATACCTAGACAAACTACATAAAAAACTACCTACCTAGAAAAACTGCATAAAGAACTACCTACCTACAAACAACTACATATCAAACTACCTACCTAAACAATAAACATAAAGAACTGATATAAATATAAAAACATATTTTTACATTAAAAATGAATCCAATTTTGCTATGAGTTTATGTTTATTGCTTTTATCAACAGAGGTAAGGTAGGTAGCTAGATCAGTAGGAAGGGAGGTAGGTAGCTAGGAGGGTAGGTAGGTAGGATGGTTGGTAGGTAGGAAGGTAGGTAGGGAAGAAGGTAGAAAGAAAGGTAGGTAGGTGGGCAGGTATCTAGCTACTGCTATATCTATCAACGTAATAAAATTATTATTTATAAATATAATTATAACAGGTCTAAAGCTTTTTATAACTAATTTTAAAAAATTAAATATTTTGAATGTGGGAAATTGATAAATATAAATATCATTATATGTATATTGTGGATTAGAAAACAGTTGATAGGTACAAAAAGTCCATAGGTAACTATTTCCCTGTAAAATTGACTTTTCCAGTACAATTCCCCTCCCCTACCCCATTATTCAAACCCCCCCCCCTCTCTCCTGCCAAGAGTTAGACTCACGTTCATGCATCGATTTATGAGAATTAAAATGAATAGGAAGGAACCTATTTTTTTATTCTAGACTCCCAAAGTAATGCAGATTCATTAAAATATTTAAATTAAAATACGTTCCAAAATAAGGATTAGTTGAACAATGTAGGAAAAAAAATATAGTATCAAGAATTTTAATACATTTCATTAATTAGATTAATTATTATACATAGCTGAGGATATCAAAATACCAATAACGAGTTAAAATATCGTATTATCAGTTATAGCTAGGTACTATTAGTTATAGCTAGTCACTAGCAGTTATAGCTAGGTCCTATCAGTTAAAGCTAGTTACTATCAGTTATAGCTAGGTACTATCAGTTGCAGCTAGGTACTGTTAGTTAGAGCTAGGTAACTTTTATATCTGTAACTTTCCAGGAATTAACAAGATTAATTTTCTAGTTATTTTAAGATTTCAAGATCTCAAGCACAGCGTGAGTACTGGAGTGAAAATATTTAGAGCCACTGAGTCAGTAGCTTACAGCTCGTCAGATGGTACGGTTAAGTGGTGAAATAGTTCTCTTCAGCAATGAGTGAGTTGTCACTACGCAACAGTGGTGGAGTTTCTTAGTACCTAGTTTTTGAAAACCTAACACACTCTTCAATTATTGTGATTAGTGCGTTTTTTTATTGAAATGGCAAAGGAACAATAATTTTCTGAATACGAATCGACATTAATTCTATTTCAGATAACTTGGATGATAAAGTGAATAATATGTTGATAAATATGATTGTTAGAGTAGGTAGGTACTCGTGGCAGAGAAACTCCGCATCAATTTGAAGCAGTATAATTTCATTTAAAAAAAATGTCGAGTTATATTTAAATTGAGTCAAGTAACAATTGGAATGAATTAAATTATATATGAACAAAATAGAGTTATATTTAATTTAAGACGAGTTAGAATTAAGATGGGTAAATTGTATTTTAAATAATTCATATTTATTGAATTAAATTCAAAATAAATTGAAATTTTATTTATCGAATTTATTTACTAATTAGCCAGTTTCATTTAAGTACCTAGATACACTAACACACTAGGGTGATTTAGTCTTCTGTACCTAGATACACTAACACACTAGGGTGATTTAGTCTTATCATCTTATGTACCTAGATACACTTAGCCACTAGGATGAATAGTTTTCTGTACCTAGATACACTTAGCCACTAGGATGATTAGTTTTCTGTACCTAGATACACTTAGCCACTAAAATGTTTAGTCTTCTGTACCTAGATACACTAACACACTAGGGTGATTTAGTCTTCTGTACCTAGATACACTAACACACTAGGGTGATTTAGTCTTATCATCTTATGTACCTAGATACACTTAGCCACTAGGATGAATAGTTTTCTGTACCTAGATACACTTAGTCACTAGGATGATTAGTTTTCTGTACCTAGATACACTTAGCCACTAAAGTGTTTAGTCTTCTGTACCTAGATACACTTAGCCACTAGAGTGTTTAGTCTTCTGTACCTAGATACACTTAGTCACTAGGGTATTTAGTCTTCTGTACCTAGATACACTTAGCCACTAGAGTGTTTAGTCTTATGTACCTAGATACACTTAGGCCTTAGCCACTAGGGTATTTAGTCTTATGTACCTAGATACACTTAGCCACTAGAGTGTTTAGTCTTATGTACCTAGATACACTTAGCCACTAGGGTATTTAGTCTTATGTACCTAGATACACTTAGCCACTAGAGTGTTTAGTCTTATGTACCTAGATACACTTAGCCACTAGGGTATTTAGTCTTATGTACCTAGCTACACTTAGCCACTAGGGTATTTAGTCTTATGTACCTACATACACTCAGCCACTAGGGTATTAAGTCTTATGTACCTAGATACACTTAGCCACTAGAGTGTTTAGTTTCACTAGGGTTTTTAGTCTTCTGTACCTAGATACACTTAGCCACTAGGGTTTTTAGTCTTCTGTACCTAGATACAGTTAGCCACTAGAGTATTTAGTTTTCTGTACCTAGATACACTTAGCCACTAGGGTATTAAGTCTTATGTACCTAGATGCACTTAGCCACTAGAGTGTTTAGTCTTAAGTACCTAGATACACTTAGCCACTAGAGTGTTTAGTCTTATGTACCTAGATGCACTTAGCAACTAGAGTGTTTAGTCTTATGTACCTAGATACACTTAGCCACTAGAGTGTTTAGTCTTATGTACCTAGATACACTTAGCAACTAGAGTGTTTAGTCTTATGTACCTAGATACACATAGCCTCTAGAGTAGTTTGATCTTATGTACCTAGACTAGATACACTATTAGGCTATTTCAATCTTAGGAACTAATACTTAGGTACTTAGATACATTAAGTTAGTTTGAATTTATGTACCTAAATTAAGGCTTTTTTTAATATTTGGTATCTACTAAGATACACTATTAAGCTATTTTAATTTAATGTACCTAGATATATAAGAACTCTATTAAAATCGTATATACCTTATAAACTATTAGGATATTTTATTGTTAGATACCTAGATACACTATTAGAATATTTTATTGCTAGATACCAAGATAAACTATAAAGGTAGTTTATGTTTATGTACGTATATACACAAATAGACTAGTTATATCTTAAGTAACTATATACACTATTTGACAATTATAACCAAATATTTCACGTTAGGTTAAGTTAATGTGGTGTAGACCATACAATCCACTCATCATATTAGGTTAAGTCAATGTTGTGTAGACCATACAATCCACTCATCATATTAGGTTAAGTTAATGTGGTGTAGACCATACAATCCACTCATCACAGTAGGTTAAGTCAATGTTGTGTAGACCATACATTCCACTCATCACATTAGGTTAAGTTAATGTGGTGTAGACCATACAATCCACTCATCACATTAGGTTAAGTTAATGTGGTGTAGACCATACATTCCACTCATCATATTAGGTTAAGTCAATGTGGTGTAGACCATACATTTCACTCATCACATTAGGTTAAGTCAATGTGGTGTAGACCATACAATCCACTCATCACAGTAGGTTAAGTCAATGTTGTGTAGACCATACATTCCACTCATCACATTAGGTTAAGTTAATGTGGTGTAGACCATACAATCCACTCATCACAGTAGGTTAAGTCAATGTTGTGTAGACCATACATTCCACTCATCACATTAGGTTAAGTCAATGTGGTGTAGACCATACAATCCACTCATCACATTAGGTTAAGTTAATGTGGTGTAGACCATACAATCCACTCATCACAGTAGGTTAAGTCAATGTTGTGTAGACCATACATTCCACTCATCACATTAGGTTAAGTCAATGTTGTGTAGACCATACAATCCACTCATCACAGTAGGTTAAGTCAATGTGGTGTAGACCATACAATTCACTCATCACAGTAGGTTAAGTTAATGTGGTGTAGACCATACATTTCACTCATCACATTAGGTTAAGTCAATGTGGTTTAGACCATACAATCCACTCATCACATTAGGTTAAGTCAATGTGGTGTAGACCATACAATCCACTCATCATATTAGGTTAAGTTAATGTGGTGTAGACCATACATTCCACTCATCATATTAGGTTAGGTTTCTTGAGTATAAAAACAATTAACCAATACAATACTTCTCCAAATATGCGGAACAAATAATATATTCTTTTGTGATGTATTTTCAGACTTTAAAAGTGACAATTAAGTATAAAAATGTCTGCCTTAAAAGCATTAATTTCTGTTTACAATTCCGAAGAGAGTAGTGAAGGAGAGATTTCAGAAGATGAATACAGAATGGTGAACGTCCAAGAAAAGGATGATATCAAGAATGAAGGAAATGATTCGGTTATTATAGAGATTAGAGAAGGGCAGAAATGTGCAGGAAATTCGATTAAATCAGATGAAGATGTTGAAAATTCAACTTATACAGAAGTAAATGATAACAGTGAAGGACACAGTATTATTTCTGTTATAGGAAAAGAGGAAGATTGCAAGACAATATCTCAAACAGTAGACATGGCGGATGAAATGAAAGAAGAAAATGAAGATTCTAAAGAGAGTGGCGAGGAAGATGGTGAAATGGACGATACCTGTCATCAAATTAGTGACGAAAGCTACTCATCAAATGATGATAAAGATATGGCGGATGAAATGAAAGAAGAAAAGGAAGATTCTAAAGAGAGTGGCGAGGAAGATGGTGAAATGGACGATACCTGTCATCAAATTAGTGACGAAAGCTACTCATCAAATGATGATAAAGATATGGCGGATGATATGAAAGAAGAAAAGGAAGATTCTAAAGAGAGTGGCGAGGAAGATGGTGAAATGGACGATACCTGTCATCAAATTAGTGACGAAAGCTACTCATCAAATGATGATAAAGATATGGCGGATGATATGAAAGAAGGAAATGAAGATTCTGGAGAGAATGGCAAGGAAGATGGTGAAATGGACGATACCTGTCATCAAATTAGTGACGAAAGCTACTCATCAAATGTTGATAAAGACATGGCGGATGAAATGAAAGAAGAAAATGAAGATTCTGGAGAGAGTGGCGTGGAAGATGGTGAAATGGACGATATCTGTCATCAAATTAATGACAAAAGCTACATATCAAATGATGATAAAGAAAACCGAGGAAGTTGCGATGATGATAATAATGATCTTTCTTCCAGCAGTTTTTCAAGTGAAGAGAGTAACTATGAAAATAATGGTGAAAGCGATAGTGAAGAAAGGGAAGGAGATTCAGACATATATGAAGACTTAGTATCGCTAACTGCTAAAGTACAATTCACAAATTGCACCACTCATATCAGAACTACAAATGGCATTTTCTGTGGCTTCTGCAGAGAGATCAAATCAACTAAAAATTTTACGAGGCATTTAAGACATTTCCATAAGTTTGAAAGTTATGTAGTAAACGAAATTGTATCCAATAATACTGACAATAAAGTAAAGAAATGCATAATTTGCCACAAAAATGTTAAGCATCTCTACAAACACATAAAAATCTACCACAAGGCAACAAAAATTGATTATGATAAAATAAAAAAACGGAAATCTATTGAATTGAAAGTAGAGTTTGACCACATCGTTGATAAGTATAGTGCTTTTATGCACTCTGTCCCAGAGCACAACTCAGATGCCTTCATCAAGACTAAGTTAAGTACCCTCAGAAGAATGTCTACTCAAATTAAAGAAGAACTGCAATTAGATCCATCTTTGCTCATTGGACTAGACAATGAGAGCGATTTAATTAAAGCCCAAAATATGATCAAGCAATACTGCGATTTAAAAACCAAAAAAGATCAATGCAAAAACAATACAGTGAAAGCGTATTTGCATTACTTAGATGAAGTGTTATGTTTTCATAACGATGGAAAACATCCAATGAGTAATTTTCTCAACCAAGCTATGAAAAATCTATCTAGAAACAATAGAAACACTCTAAAAATGGAAAGGAATGCTTCCGAAAACCGAACAGTTCTTTCAAAATACAAACAAATTTTTTCATCATATCATGCAATGGAGACAATTGCTTTGGCCCGAAAAAACAGAGTAACATACTCAAGACTAAGAGATCATATCTTAGTGATTATGACCATCACTAATGGTCAACGTGCTGGTTGTCCATCAAGGATAAAAATTAAAGAATTAGAAAACGCAGTGAGAATTAATGACACTTATACTATAAATGCTGCAGAACACAAAACGGCAGCATTACATGACGATGCATATATACATGTAACAACTGAACTTTATGAATTGTGTGAGATATTGCTCAAATTACGCAGACAGTCTGATCCTCTTCTAACCTCAGATAGTTACCTCTTTGTCGATATCACGAAGAAAAAGCAACTTTTCCCAAGTACGGTCAATATAACTATGAAAAAATACGTGTCTTCATGCAGGGTAGGAATAGATGATTTTTCCGCCAATCAGTGCCGCCGTCTTTGGGTAAATAAGATCCATGAAGATGCTCCTCATCTGATCAAAGCGGCGGCTAGCCAAATGACTCATTCAGTCAAAGTGGCGGAGATTTCCTACAAATACGCAAAAAAGAAAAGAGAGTCCAATATCTCTCACTCTGAGTTGATGAAGGTCATGTTCGGCAATGAAAAGGTGAATGATTGATATTTCCCCCTTGATTGCACTGTAATAAAGACTACGTTAATGTAGTAACAGAATGTTTTATAATGTATTGTAAATTCGTTTTGTTAGACACTTACCTTTTATTCATTCAAAATATATCCTAAATATTTGCTTTATTTTCTGATTCGTTTTGTTTTTCGCCTTCATGTTAAGTACAATGTTGTTTAAGTTTTGTATTATCATATCCATTCTGTTTCAATAGGAAGATGACGGATCTCTCGACAGGTCACAGCAGAGAATTCCCCAGACCCCGACTGTCTCCTGTTCCAAGGTAATTCATTTTACTTCTTTTCAAATTCATTGTTAGACTGTGACACTTTCGATATTCTATTGTACAGTCATGATATTGTTTAAGTTTTATATTATCATATCCGTTCTGTTTCAATAGGAAGATGACGGATCTCTGGACAGGTCACAGCAGAGAATTCCCCAGACCCCGACTGTCTCCTGTTCCAAGGTAATTCATTTTACTTCTTTTCAAATTCATTGTTAGACTGTGACACTTTCGATATTCTATTGTACAGTCATGATATTGTTTAAGTTTTGTATTATCATATCCATTCTGTTTCAATAGGAAGATGACGGATCTCTCGACAGGTCACAGCAGAGAATTCCCCAGACCCCGACTGTCTCCTGTTCCAAGGTAATTCATTTTACTTCTTTTCAAATTCATTGTTAGACTGTGACACTTTCGATATTCTATTGTACAGTCATGATATTGTTTAAGTTTTATATTATCATATCCATTCTGTTTCAATAGGAAGATGACGGATCTCTCGACAGGTCACAGCAGAGAATTCCCCAGACCCCGACTGTCTCCTGTTCCAAGGTAATTCATTTTACTTCTTTTCAAATTCATTGTTAGACTGTGACACTTTCGATATTCTATTGTACAGTCATGATATTGTTTAAGTTTTATATTATCATATCCGTTCTGTTTCAATAGGAAGATGACGGATCTCTGGACAGGTCACAGCAGAGAATTCCCCAGACCCCGACTGTCTCCTGTTCCAAGGTAATTCATTTTACTTCTTTTCAAATTCATTGTTAGACTGTGACACTTTCGATATTCTATTGTACAGTCATGATATTGTTTAAGTTTTGTATTATCATATCCATTCTGTTTCAATAGGAAGATGACGGATCTCTCGACAGGTCACAGCAGAGAATTCCCCAGACCCCGACTGTCTCCTGTTCCAAGGTAATTCATTTTACTTCTTTTCAAATTCATTGTTAGACTGTGACACTTTCGATATTCTATTGTACAGTCATGATATTGTTTAAGTTTTATATTATCATATCCATTCTGTTTCAATAGGAAGATGACGGATCTCTCGACAGGTCACAGCAGAGAATTCCCCAGACCCCGACTGTCTCCTGTTCCAAGGTAATTCATTTTACTTCTTTTCAAATTCATTGTTAGACTGTGACACTTTCGATATTCTATTGTACAGTCATGATATTGTTTCAGTTTTGTATTATCATATCCATTCTGTTTCAATAGGAAGATGACGGATCTCTCGACAGGTCACAGCAGAGAATTCCCCAGACCCCGACTGTCTCCTGTTCCAAGGTAATTCATTTTACTTCTTTTCAAATTCATTGTTAGACTGTGACACTTTCGATATTCTATTGTACAGTCATGATATTGTTTAAGTTTTATATTATCATATCCGTTCTGTTTCAATAGGAAGATGACGGATCTCTCGACAGGTCACAGCAGAGAATTCCCCAGACCCCGATTGTCTCCTGTTCCAAGGTAATTCATTTTACGTCTTTTCAAATTCATTGTTAGACTATGAAAGGTTCGTTGTAACTTTTGATATTCAATTATATGTACATTAGAAGCAATCATGTATCAAGTAATACAATATATTCAGAGATCTTAGTTCTAAATTAGTTTACCTCATTCTAATTTGTATTTTAGGAATCTGCCAAAAGGAAGCTAGAGGAACGGAGCTACTCCACACCTTCAAGGGTTAGTAGAGTATTGATTCTTCAATCTGCTTTATCATTAGTATCATCAAATGATTAGGTTCAATCTTTCCCATAGAAATAAATTGAATCATTCAGAAATGAGCTACTTAGTAACTGAATTTCATTACGACTCATTCAATACAAACACTATCTAATCATGCTATTTTTATACAAGAAATCCAGGAAATGTCTCTTCTCTCCTCCTAAAACGCAAGCTAATATGTTGGTGAAGAATGAACAGGTAATATGATAATTTTGTTTTACTGCCTGTCTGAATTTATATCGAAAGTGCCAGACATGTTGTACAAGTAATAAAATAAACATGCAGTGTAAAATCTTTATAAAAACATAATGGGAGAATGAGAATAAATTTAGTAAAGTAACATAATTTATGATAAATCATTTCTTACTTATATATAACTACGGATGGATATGTAAGGTATCCAATAAATAGTTTTCAAACAGAAACTATTCATCTTGTTTTCACCCACTGTAACCAAATATTTCATTTCACTTTTGATCATATAAGTGTAGAATAATAAGTTCCTTAACTCTATAGCTCAAAATAGTCTAATATCCCAAGTAAATTTGAACTGTTGCAGGCTTCTAGATCAATAATTATTGTGACACAATATATCTCTCGAAAATAGAAAACTTAATATCTTCATAAAGCATATCCATCATATTCCTTGTTTCTGTTGCACCAATATCATAAAAATTGGAAATACATTCTCTGAATCTTTTATTTTCAGATGTCACCAATACAACATGGGAGGAGGTTCTTCACCAGTGAGGAGAAGGGTAAAATTCTACAAAAGTGTAAGGAATTCATTCTTTCAAAGAACATCCCAACAGGCAGTCAGGTCAGAGGCGTTTTCAAATCAGAGGAGCTGAGACAAATGATAAGGGCTTGTCCGACGAGGGCACCAATATCACCCACTGGCATTTCACTGAGAATAAGAGATTTGGTGAGGGGTCGAATTCTCAGTTCCAAGAGACGAGAAAAAAATTAAACTGTTGCAACAAATTTTCTTGAATATTAAATTTTGAATTGAAAATTAAATCTTCTTCAATTTATTGGTTATATTCAAATTTAAAAGAAGAATTCTCTATATGTAGTATTAGGAATATTAATCGCAATTTTAGTTTTCTTTAATTTTTCGTTGTATTTAGATTTGAATGAAGAGTCAAATTTGTTTTTCAATTTACTCTCTGTAGTATTATGTGTATTCACTAAAATTATAAAAAAAATTACAAACTCTTTTCTCATACATAGATTGGAAGGAAAAATTAACTGTTTCTGTAATTATTCCAATTAAAGTTTTCTGATGAATTCTGTTGTTTTATTTCTTTTAAAATTATTTTTGATTTCACTAAAAATTTACAATTTCCAATGTAAGACTGTTTTAAATTCTTAAAGTTAAAATTTAATAAACAACTTTAGTTGGCTCAGTATTTCAGATTTAAGTATACGATCAGATTCAAGTAAAAGGTTATTATTTGTAAATCGTACAAATATTATATTTCAGTTATCAGCTTGTAAATTAGAAGGACAAAAATATCATGAACATGTAGGATATGTTGATAGCAGTTTTTTTTAATATTCCGAAATTCTAATTCGAAAATTTGAAAAAAAAACTTGTCTTCAGAACAGATTCACCTAACCTAATGAATAAAATGAAATGGTCAACCTACTGATTGTACAACTAGTATAATATAGATTATAGAGGTTCTAAAATAGCCTTTCCCATTTTATTTTTTACGACAAATTCAATGATGGAGGTATCAATTTAAAAATAGTATGGTCATCACTATTAACTTAACCTAATGAGTAAATAGTATGGTCATCTCTATTATCTTAACCTAACGAGTAAATAGTATGGTCATCTCTATTAACTTAACCTAATGAGTAAATAGTATGGTCATCACTATTAACTTAACCTAACGAGTAAATAGTATGGTCATCTCTATTAACTTAACCTAATGAGTAAATAGTATGGTCATCACTATTAACTTAACCTAACGAGTAAATAGTATGGTCATCTCTATTATCTTAACCTAACGAGTAAATAGTATGGTCATCTCTATTAACTTAACCTAATGAGTAAATAGTATGGTTAACACAATTAAATTAACCTAATGAGTAAATAGTATGGTCATCTCTATTATCTTAACCTAATGAGTAAATAGTATGGTCATCACTATTAACTTAACCTACTGAGTAAATAGTATGGTCATCACTATTAACTTAACCTAACGAGTAAATAGTATGGTCAACACAATTAACTTAACCTAATGAGTAAATAGTATGGTCATCTCTATTATCTTAACCTAATGAGTAAATAGTATGGTCATCTCTATTATCTTAACCTAATGAGTAAATAGTATGGTCATCACTATTAACTTAACCTAATGAGTAAATAGTATGGTCATCACTATTAACTTAACCTAATGAGTAAATAGTATGGTCATCACTATAACTTAACCTAATGAGTAAATAGTATAGTCATCACTATTAACTTAACCTAATGAGTAAATAGTATGGTCATCACTATTAACTTAATTATCGATTTAATAGTTTGGTCAACACTTGGTTCATCTTTCTCAATCATGAATAATAAGCATAACTTCGAATACCCACCTAAAATTCATATTTCTATTGCAAATTTTAATTTGATTTGTTTTAAAAAAGCTATTTGAATACAAATTATATTGGAATTTGAATCAATGAATATTCTTATTCCCACACTTCAATTCGTCAGTAAATTGAAATATAAAATATTTTTCTCAAAGTTAAATTTATTTTCTAATGCTATGTAAAAGTAATTAAAATATGGGTTGGTTTTTCAGTAGATCAAAATTTTCCTAATTTATTATTTCTTCCAAATATTTGGTTACTGCAGGTACTAGAATGTTGTTCCCGAAAAAATAATAATTTAATAATTTAAGCATTTATACTCGGAAGAGAATTTGTTACAATTAAAGGCTCGCTCCCAAGATCAGAGACTATGTAAGAGGTAGAGTCCTCAGTGGTCGGAAGCGCGATAGAGCGACTATATAAATAGATAAGAGTGATGAGTTCTTATACTTCCAATTGGAATGGAAATGATAGAGATATTTTTGAGAGTTTGTTTGTGTTTGTTCTATTTTGTTCTGAGGTATAGAGAAGAATCATATTTGCTAATGGGAAACTGGTTCATAACTCAGAATCATAATAGATGGAATCTAATTATATTAGATTTTTTCAAATTTCAATTAAAATTTGCTCTCATAATTTAGATGATTCCTTTTCCAAATGCAGCATTTGAATATTAAGAATCGAGATCACTAACTGATCGTGAATGATATTGTCAAACAATAAAATATGTACCATAGATAAATTTATACGTAGTTCTTAGTCTTTATAATTCACAATGAGTAACTATCTTATTTTATTGTACTAATAATAATACCTAGTACAATTGCTTCCTATTTCAACCTTTACTAAAAATCCACAAAACAACCTTTCATATTATATAACTGTACACTTTCTTTTTATTTGGTGATCTGACTGTAAGTATATGTTAGTCTGTTGTAAAATAACTTCAATCAGCATTAGGGTTCTCAAGTTGGGGTAATAAATGAGTAAAAAGTACATGAAAATTTAATTTTAACAGGTAGAGAATTGTAATTAATTAAATAATTGAGAAAAATTATCAAAGAATATTGGTTTTTGTTTACGGTAGGGAAGAAATGCAAGGATAGTTCTTAAGCATCAAGTAGAACTGTTACACGAAGATGCCTTGATACACTGAGATGCCAAGGTACACTGAGATGCCAAGGTACACTGAGATGGCAAGGTACACTGAGATGGCAAGGTACACTGAGATGGCAAGGTACACTGAGATGGCAAGGTACACTGAGATGGCAAGGTACACTGAGATGCCAAGGTACACTGAGATGGTAAGGTACACTGAGATGGCAAGGTACACTGAGATGGCAAGGTACACTGAGATGGCAAGGTAAACTATTTATTATAATTTGTAAGATAAATCAATGCAAACTTTTTGTCCTACCTTGTGTTGTATTTCATCCCTCATTTTCTTTGAATATAACCATAGAAAACGAATAAAAGGGCAATATTGTACATATTATCTAACTTTTTTGTATCAATAATAATGGGAAAATAAAGCGATAGATTGATTGTTAGTAGTTTAATGAATGAATAAAATTATTTCATTATACTAAGTGAGAATAACAAGAAATTTATTTTAAAAATTTCAATCTGAAGAACTTTTTATCTATTTATAGATGCGTATTAATGTCTTGAAATCATATTTAAATTGGAGATAATAATTGCAAAACGATATAAAACAAACAGAAAGATGAATAAAGAAGAATAAAAGAGCTAAGGTACATGAGATAAGGTATCATGAATTAAAACATTTAATACAAGTACCTTAAATAAGGGGAAAATCAGCTGAATGCGAAATTTTACCTGATTTGATGATTCATGAGTCGCGTCATGATAATTTTGAAAAACCTGACCTAACCAATTAAAGAAAAATGCATAAATTTTGTAGAAATTATAATTATAACTAAATGAAAATTTAATATATGATTCTCTACGTATCTTTTAATAGATATATATAATAAAAAGAAGATGATAATGCTTATTTGCCGAAATAAAATTTTAATTGATTTCCTTAATTTCGAGAACTGTATTCGAAAGAGAATGAATTTTCCAGCCTTTATATATATATAAAATTTAAATTTTCCATGAAAAATTTGGTGGGTTATGGGGGGGAAGTTAGTGAAGGGAAATTCCTGGTTACCGAGGTACAAAATAATGAATATGGTAGTCAAGATCAGAGGGGAAAAAAAGGACTTCTAGTAGGAATTTTCAAATACGGTTTTTTGTAGGCCTGGTCTTTTAGACTGACAATTAAATATATTAAATAAAAAAAAAATGTCAGAGAAGAAAATGTAGGTGGTAAAGTAACCTAACCTAACCTAACCTAACCTAACCTAACCTAACCTAACCTAACCTAACCTAACCTAACGTCATTGGATGATATTGTATTAGCGAAATCATAAGATTAAGGTGCTATACATGCCTAGCCATGCCTAGTAATTAAGGATCTCCAGTGTTTACTTCTGCTAAGCTACGGACAATTGCCTCCCTGATTAAGTGAGATCTGATGCATTTGAGGCTCTTGATAATTACACTAATTAGCTCTTGGGGCAATTGCCCACTGTTTGGCAGTGCGTGAAATATGAGGATGAGCAATTTCCTTCCTCCTCAATGTATTAGAGAGAAATTATAAATAAATCATTAATCAATAATTATCTATTCTATTGATGTTTTAATTAAAATTAGTACACACAATGTTTCTTGGTATCAAGTTTTGATTTATACTAATTTTATTGAAAGGTAGATTCGGTTGAGTTTAGTTTTTTAGTTTTTTTTGACAGTTTTTCAAAACTTTTGAAAAGATTCAGTGTACTATCTCCAGTTCTATTCTCCACAGTTTTTCAAAACTTTTGAAAAGATTCAGTGTACTATCTCCAGTTCTATTCTCCAGATCTTTAAATCTTTTTTACCTGGAGATGTCTTTTGTATGATGGTGAAATATTATCAAAAAAATATATATATATCATAAGATGATTGTCAATAATTGTTTCAAATTTTCAAAGCACCAAAATGCATTTCAGAACTTTAGAAAAACTGCCTAAACTCAATTGCAGCTATCTCTTAATGAAACATATATATGATGTAGTTTTAGTTTCATTATAGCTAAGTCGATTTTGACTTGGCTGTGACATTAACTCTATTGTAACATTAAACTGAGTGTTAAAAGGATAGTAAAGTAAAGTAAAGTCAAAATCAAGCAATCGCCAAATTGGTTTTAACTAGATTCTCAATATTTATATATGTAATATTTAAATGCTCGTTTATTTTTTTATATTGTTTACATATAAATTTATGTATCAAGCTTTGTTTGCGTCAAAATGGTTAGAAGATTATGTGAACTCGAAGACAAGAAGGCGTAATTGTAAAAATAAATCCATATCTTCACTTGATTTAGAAGTTGTTTTTTTACAAGATGGCGTCACTGTTTCTTCCGTTAGCAGTTCGTAAGAAATGAAAATGATATATTTTCATTATTAGATTTTATTTCATTATTAGATTTTATTGTTGTTATATAAAATACTTTATATAAACTAATCAATCAAATTGTTGAAATATAAAAATGACTGTAAATCAAAATAATTTTTTATCATCAAAGGCTTGATAAACAATATCTTTTTATTTTATTTTGGATTTTGGAGAAGAAAATTGCGAATATCGGAAATCTATCACGTCATATGAAAAAAAAATCAGAATTTAAAAATATATATTATATATCACGACATCAGAAAAAAATAAATTAAAAAAACTGGAAATCTCTTACTAAAAGTTTAGAAATATCTTTTTCGAATGGAAATCTAACAGTAATAACAGTTTACTAAATTATTCAAAATAATTGAAAAAAAATTATCTTCACTCACTTTGGAAAACTGTTGATTATTTCATTTCACCTTTCCATTATTGAAATTTATCAATATAATTTACACACTAAATGTGTTATAGCGCTACGTAACCTCAAATCACGAGTTAATTGAATCCTAGTAAGTGTTATCATTTGAATGAGCCAAAAGGACAGCGCCATCAAAAGGGAGTCTAATTACTGGAACCAATTTCGCCAATTTTTCATTGATACTTTTGTGAGATATTTTTAATGAATGGATAGCACATGCAAATTTAGGCAGCTTATGGATGCTCATTAAGTCATACCTATTACGATACTCGTCATTTTTGATTGCTAACATTTTGAAAAAAATTGTTCAGAATTGTAATACACTTTGTAGCTACCTAAATATATATATAATAAAATATTTAACCTTTTAATAATTTTACATTATTGGGAAGGAAATAAAATTAGGAATAGTATTTTTTAAACTTCTGACAATGATTGACATATAATTTGACAATGAAAATATAACTTTCAGCCTACAATAAAATTTATTGTTGGTGAAATAACCTACTGTTATACAATAACCTACTGTTATTGAAATGTCGAATCCACAGTATGGGAATTTCGTTCTTTCAAGCCATTAATTAATATCTGTATAAAAGGTTCATTACAAGTGGGTTCTGGATAGCAGTCAGACGTTTTTTATAACACAAAGATTAACTAATTTTGAACTGATAGTGATGGAATCTTATCCTTTGACTCAATAAGGCTTTGGTTGGAAAGTCTTAAGAACATAAGTCCCTCGATGTCATTTCACAATAGCGGATAATTAGAAAATATATAAATATCGAAGGAATATTCTTGGAATATCTCAATGTTACTTGAACTAACCTAATGCGATAATGAGTAATTTTCATAGTCAATATGAAATGTTATTTTTATCGTAGCTTCGAACACTAATGATCCATACCTAGTATCAAATTACAAATACCGAACATACCAAATTACACATCAGTGTCAAGTTACCTAACAATCAAATCTACGAATGAATCGTAATATACCGAACAATACCAAACTGCTGAATTACCGAACAATACCTAATTAGTGCCCCATACCTAATTTTCACACCTACTTTCAACAATTCATCCCATTTATCCGCTCTCTCTCTAAACATCACTTTCACCATCTCAATTACACTCGCTTTCACCGCCTAACATGCCATATTTACTTACACTATTCTCACTCCATCTGCACCAGGCACTGACTCTTTCACTTCTTTCATCGCTTCCACTATATCCTCTTCATCCGGTTTCTCATTCACCAACTCATTCGCTTCAATCACTTTCGCTTCAGCTCTTAGATCCACCGCCTCATTCCCCGCTCTCTCTATCACCTCAGTCTCCACTTCATACCTCTCACACGATACGCTCTCAAAATGCTCCTTGAACTCGCTCACAGTCACTCCACCACTGGCACCACCTAAACTATTTAGTAACTTAAACATATCTCCCATCTTCCAAGCTTTCTTCTAATATATTTTCTCGCCATTCCCTTTCTATCCTTCTTCTAGAAATCTTCAACTCCCTTCTAGCTCCCTTAACTTAACTAACTAACTTTAACCCTATCCTCTGGTACCCTCTCCCTTAATCTTCTCCTAACTGCTGTCCTCTCAACTACCTCGTCCCTTACATTAACTGCCTCCTAGCTGCACTACCCTATCCAGTCCCCTCAACTCCTCCTCCCTACCCACTTCCCACGGATGGTCCACTCTACCTTTCACCACTCCGCATACCTCCTTTGCGGCTCTTACCATCACCTCAACTAAATTGTTAGATACAAGCCAAGTAAATCATAATACATTAAATTTTCCATCTTCATTCACCGAAATGCAATAACTAAAACGTAAAATATTGAAAATAACATGAAAAACATGATTATATACGAAATATTCAAACATATATGTTATTTGAAATTGTTTAAAGCCGGGTTGGATAAATATCATTTGAAGGTACAGCATCCATATAAAATTATAAAACATCATCTTCATCTGCCGAATCCCCGAGTGAAAAAGTACTTAAATTACATTTTCAAACATTACGTGCAGTAGTATTACAAGTTATTAACTCCAAAGTTTACTGAAATAAGGGATTATTTTGAGATCAAAGAGGTGATTAAAAAAGTGTATCAGATGTGTTGATAAGGAGTAAAGAACCCATTCATTGTAACGAGAGAGAAGAGTCAGAAAAAAGGGTCTGGTTGAAGAGCTTGAGTCATCAACTGAAATTTTATCTGAAGCTAAATTGAAAATCCGTGGCTTAGGGCGTTTAGTCAATTCTGATGATATTGATGGCATATCTTCTTCTATCAATTTGGTCATTTTCCCTTTTGAAATACAGGAGCTAATGTTCATTTGATGAATCAGTGCTGCATTAAGATTCTTGAGATGAAAATTCAGTTGATGACTCAAGTTTAACCAGTCCCTTTTTTCTGACTCTTCTCTCTTGTTGCAATGAACGTGTTCTTTCATTGTTATCAACACATCTGATACACTCTTTTTAAATCACCTCTTTGATCATTGACGAATTCTACTGCTATTACGTGGAATGCGTTTTCCTTTGTCACAGGAGCAGTTTTCTTTTGGGTTGCATTTGCATGAGTATAAGGTCTAAATGTAATTTTGCACTCTTCTATCAAAACATAATATAGAAAGAAGTTAAGTTAGGTTAGGGAATACTTGATTTAGGTTTACGTAACATAGGTTAACCTAACCTATATTTAAAACTATTATTTGAGCCACTTCCGGTCGGATTTCTGAATTTTGGAAGAGAGCACGTTATTCAGCATGAAAAAACCTATCTAATGGTTTTCCTCTTCAAAACCTTCTTCTTTTCAATAGAACATAGTCTGCAAAAACTCATGCAGAAACTGCCCAAAAAATGAGGTTGAGTGTTTCAATGCTTGCTAGATAAGCAGCTTGGTTTGCGATGTGCTGTCCTGAATGTTTTTAGCTAATATCTTTTTTATTTTTCCCTCGAACTGATTTTAAATTAGATCAGAGAAAAGAAACAATCATTTCAGATCTTTTCACTATCCGATTTTTGATTTTTCCATCTGGCTTTTGGACAATACAACATGACGCATTTGAGCTCAGGCCTTTGTCAATTTTGAATATTTATCAAATCTGAAAACATCATTCAAATCTATGAGTATTTATAAATCTAAAATGATGGATTTTTTGATTTTTTGCATATTTTGGAAGTTGCGAGACTTTAAACCGAAAAAACTTGAATTCATCTTTTTCGACTAACTTCAGCCCGTAATATCTCGAGAACCACTTCGAATTTCGAAAAACGGATCTCTGCATGAGTTTTTCCAGGCTCTCTTCTGTCAGAATTCAAAAAGTACTTTACGTAAAATTGAAGTTAAAGTTATATATACATGTGTCCGAATGCCCATCTGTATCTCAAAAACTAAAATGATTTCAGGAAAATGGACAACGCAGGTATCTTTTTCGTTCGTGATTCTATCAGATTGTAGATTTTCAAAGAAATTGACTCATAAAAAAAAAAATTTAGTAAAAGAAATTTTTCCTCATAAAAATACAAGGAAACCTCTATATAATTGTATCTTTCACCGATCCACTTAGATGAGATACAGATCCCTACTAATTTGACAGTGCTAAATTCAAATTTTCAATCGGAATTCAGATTGAAGGCCGTTTTCAAATTTTGAAATATGTAACGGTTTGAAATATTGATAATTTCGAAATACACATCTTAAGACTTATCATGCATGTTTATAGGCTAATTCGAACCAACTGAGTTCAAAAATAACGTTAAAAATAGTGTTCTTTCAGTTTTTAGCAATTTAAATTTTATTTAATTTTAGAATATTTTGAATTTCTTCGATGAGTAATATGATATAGTCATCCTGCATAATGACCTAACCTACTGAGATGAGTAAAATGACCTGGTCAACCTCCACATTAACCTAACATAACCTTGTAATTAGTTATTTGCAGTGATTTGAATGAACGACTTCATTCCAGTATTATTTTTCTAGCTAGAAATAAGTGCAATGAATGCAATAAACGACTAGTTGTTAGTGCTTTTCTGGACTGTATTTTTAGCGCAATTTTGACAACTTTTTCAAGAATATAAATACAGGTTCTACTAATGACAAAATAAATATACACATTTCTACCCCTTTGATAATTAATTAGGATTATATGAAATAAATGCTAACTCGAGCTGTAAAGTAATTATATGAGCCTAAGAAGCATAGTACGAAAAGAAAAATGAACAACATCATCATGTAGTAAAATCTGGAAAATATAACATGAATAGCAATAATATAAAATACAATATAAACTCCAAACTCCATATAACCGAATAATCACACTAATTATAACAAAAACCTTACTAAATAGGAAAATCAATTTCAATTCTCTCTCAAATTATTATTGAGAAACACATATACCTTCAACAAGAAGGTATTCAAATTTTTGCATATGTTATTTATCATTTTTAATGGAATAATTCTAATTAGTACCTAAATTACCTAGTTTACCTAGTTTTCGAGGCAAAATACAGGACAAAAATTAAGGAGTAATTGGTATGGTAATAAACTATTTTTCGAACTGACTAATTTTATTATAGAAAAATGCTAACCTCTTGATTAAATCGTGATAGTTAATCCAGAAGTCTTCAATCAACCAATCCAGAAGTCTTCAATTAATAAATCAAGAAGTCATCAATTAACCAATCTAAAAGTCTTCAATTTACCATTCTAGTAATAAATTGTTGGGAATTGTCGTTATGTGGAGTTTCTTACAGAGGTACCATACCATGAGAACATATAAGACTCTAACGGGAGAAAATGGTTAATTGAAGACTTCTGGATTGGTTAATTGAAGACTTCTGAATTGGTTAATTGAAAACTTCTGGATTGGTTAATTGAAGACTTCTGGATTGGTTAATTGAAGACTTTTGGATTGGTTAATTGAAGACTTCTGGATTGGTTAATTGAAGACTTCTGGATTGGTTAATTGAAGACTTCTGGATTGGTTAGTTGAAGACTTCTGGATTGGTTAATTGAAGACTTTTGGATAGGTTAATTGAAGACTTTTGGATTGGTTAATTGAAGACTTCTGGATTGGTTAATTGAAGACTTCTGGATTGGTTAATTGATGACTTCTGGATTGGTTAGTTGAAGACTTCTGGATTGGTTAATTGAAGACTTTTGGATTGGTTAATTGAAGACTTCTGGATTGGTTAATTGAAGACTTTTGGATAGGTTAATTGAAGACTTTTGGATTGGTTAATTGAAGACTTCTGGATTGGTTAATTGAAGACTTCTGGATTGGTTAATTGATGACTTCTGGATTGGTTAGTTGAAGACTTCTGGATTGGTTAATTGAAGACTTTTGGATTGGTTAATTGAAGACTTCTGGATTGGTTAATTGAAGACTTCTGGATTGGTTGGTTGAAGACTTCTGGATTGGTTAATTGAAGAGTTCTGGATTGGTTAATTGAAGACGTCTGGATTGGTTAATTGAAGACTTTTGTATTGGTTAATTGAAGACGTCTGGATTGGTTAATTGAAGACTTCTGTATTGGTTAATTGAAGACGTCTGGATTGGTTAATTGAAGACTTTTGTATTGGTTAATTGAAGACGTCTGGATTGGTTAATTGAAGACTTTTGTATTGGTTAATTGAAGACGTCTGGATTGGTTAATTGAAGACGTCTGGATTGGTTAATTGAAGACTTCTGTATTGGTTAATTGAAGACGTCTGGATTGGTTAATTGAAGACTTCTGTAATGGTTAATTGAAGACGTCTGGATTGGTTAATTGAAGACTTTTGGATTGGTTAATTGAAGACTTTTTGATTGGTTAATTGAAGACTTCTGTATTTGTTAATTGAAGACGTCTGGATTGGTTAATTGAAGACGTCTGGATTGGTTAATTGAAGATTTCTGTATTGGTTAAATGAAGACGTCTGGATTGGTTAATTGAAGACTTCTGGATTGGTTCATTGATGACGTATGGATTGTTGTACAGTAGAACTCCTCTATAGTGAACTTCAATTAGTTCACTATAGAGAGTGTACATTACAATGTAGTAATTATTTGTTGATATTTCTGAAATTCAGTGGCACTGTGGACTGATTTATATACCTGCATTTTAGATCAAAATTATCTGTCATATTTATTTCTTCTACTTTTGTATAGAGCAAATTGGAAAATTTTGTTTGACGTTGTTTTTCTTCTTTGAGCAAACAGTAATTTTATGCTCTGTGAAATATTTTCTAAAAAAGAGTACTAAGGTCCGCTATAATCCAATCTATATCTAATCCAAAGTTCCAATCTACATTTTTGGACACATTAGAAAATAAAATATATTAATTATTATTTTATTTTCATTCTAATTTGTACCATGGATACCAATTGAAATAAAAGTCTAATAATGTTTTCATATGAAGATTTTTACGTGTCCGAAATTATGGAACCGTGCGATAACACGGAACTTATCCTAAATAGGTAAATGTTGTTGAATTTCTGAACCAATTACTCCTAATATTCTGATCTGAATAATAATTTTGTACATACATATTTGAATAGCCATTTTAGCATCTAAAAATATTAAACAAAAACTGAAATTTTAGGTTCACTTTTAAGAATTACGAGAAAACCCTGCCACTGCATTGCACGGTTGAAAAGTAGCTATCGGATATTTGACACCGCCCCACTTAAAAAAGTAACAGTAATCATCATGGAAAAGAGATATACAATGGTTTATGTTTTCGATATTATTGAAATAAATTTCTCAACAATTTAGTCTTCGGTTAGACTAGAGTGTACATTAGAAACGATTATATTCAACAAATAATGGTAAACAATCTCAACATTAACAATCTCAATTAGTGTGACGATTATATTCAACTAATGAAACAATCAAAAGGATTATCGATTTAGAAAATAATATCAATTTTCTAATTAATAAATAAAAAAGATTGTATTTGAATATTTAATAGAGCTTTCAAATGAGTATGAAAATATCAATAAAAAAATAGGATGCAATTAGATAATTCATTTAGAACCTTAGATATATGGAATGTGCACTCCATATATCTTATTGAAGGAAAAATAAGTTGATAAATGCGTCTCCAGAGCAAAATATTATGATCACGAAGCAAATTAAGATGATAAATCCAGCAAGAGGAATTGAGTGCACTTCTGATTTGGTTCTAAATTGCCTATTTGCCAACGTAAGTATGTGAAGAAGACACGTAAAATAAATATTTGGTAATTTAATTTCTGTGTGTTATATCACGGTCTATGTCAGCATAGATTATGATTTTCTTAACTTTTCATTTCCATTTCATCGAGTTAAATATTTCTACAAATTGGATATTCTACATCCCAGGCATTTTCATTGATCGTAGGTAGATCACTTTGTTTCTTTTCCTTTCCGTCTGTTTCTTCCAGTTCCTTGTATTGAATTTCCTATTGACGTCAGCAACATTGCCTCTGATTCTTAGACATAGGTTGAAGCACTATAATACCTACTTTATATTCACGAGTGTTGGTTTAACAGTAACATTTCATTCTCAATCTTCAAAATGTTAATCTTTTTACCCTAAATTTATTGTTAGTAAGATACATTAATTTAATACATCCAGTTCTTGCATGCTATTTTTCGCCTCTTCAATTAATATAATTACTGATAATTACACGACGGTAATAATTGCTTAGCTCGTGATAACAGATGCATGTGAATCAACAACACCATTAATGAGCAAAGTAAGTCCAACCTAAAAGATTAATAACACCATTGTTACTAAAGTTCAAGAGAAGCATTTCACCTCAAATCATTTTAAACAATCTTATTTTAGTCATTTCGAAGAGAAGATATCAGGTAATTAGGGATTTAGATTTCATGAAAATTTGTGAGTATCGATTTGTTTCATTAGTTTAATACAATCATTTCAAAATGTGATATCTTGACAATGAATGTTTTCAGATTAAAATGCTTTAAATGAATGAATTGAAGGTTTTTCTTACCAATGATAAGTACGTGTTAAAATTTTGGTCACTCTTTTTTTTATTTAATTAATCATAGAAATTCCACAAAATATCAGAGCAACAACCACTTTTTTGATATTGCAACACGCATTTTGGTATTTCGTTGAAATTCACGATATAGATTTAATTAAACCTATTGATTGCAAGAAATTTAGCAATGTTTTATTATAAAATTAACGTTCGTGTAATAAGCTTTCAGAATGTTCGAATAATTTCAATGTTCTCGGTCTTATGGCCGAAATATCGAGTGATAATCGAATTGTATCTAACGGAATTATCTTTTACCCGCCTTATTATTGATCAATTAAATGTACAAACTAAATGTACATGTATTGAACTTTATGAATATAATTAAATATAGGAAATATCTATATCTAAATAAATTAAATTTATTTAGATATAGATATATAATTTTTTTTACAGTTTGTGATGTATTTGAATAACAATAATCAGTTTTTCCCATAGCTCTATTTCATTTGAAGTCACATTATTCTTGACAAATTAGTATAATTAGCTGAAACAAGGAGTAACCATCACTCTCCGATAATTTCAAAGGTATTTTTCGGTCCTTTTCCTCCATAAGTTGCCAACTAGAAAAGGAAGCAGCAGCTCTGTAGGTCTAGAGCACTTTTTTTTTCGTCATAGGGCTTCCAAAATCTAAAACTGAATCATGTTCTTCTTTTCAGGTCAGAGAGCTTCCGCTCAACCCAAATTGGAATTCTGAAAACATCGTCATGAATTTCAGTCGGTTGACCATTTTCACCGGGCTTTGCAATTGTTAATAGTAAATTTGAATTACTTATTATATATCTTTTGTAAGGTTACAATGAGCAAGTTCTATTAATGACTAGAGGTATGAGTTAATCAGTTATATTATTTAATGTTATGGATTCGACTTCAAGATATTCAAACAAATATTGAATATATCATTAAACAGTATAATAGGGATTACTGTTGTTAAAACAACTTATTTACGTTTTTTTTGTTATATTGATGCAATTCATATTAACAAACATCCAAAATATTAAAAGAGAATGATGAATTGAAAAAAAAAAACAATAATATAAAGAAATAACTGCATTCTCATGAAAGTTTTCATATTATTTATTGTTTATAATAACAGTATGCTATAATGTACAGCTAGAGAATTTCAGTGATGATGACAGTAAATTATAATGTAAGGAAACTGATAATATATGTTATATTATTCAAGGTGCTTATTTAGACCAAAAACCCAAATCCTCAAACCGACTTCAACAGTTCCATATGTTTACGTACTATTCTACTTTCCATTCATTCATTTATCCATTCATCTGTTAATGTGGTTGTTAATGATCATATTGCGATAATTTACAGGCAAAGTGGATGATATTTTGAAATATTCATTGAATGTTCTTTAGTATGAGATCACTATCGTACACACTGTACAAGGTTGAATATTGATAAACAAGATTTACTATTTACTTATCTATTTCACTTGTTTAGCTGTATTATTACGGTGAATATAGGTAAAGCTCGTATAACGAGAGTATTATCTACCAGAAAAAGAAGTCGCTATACGGATTTAGTGATCGCTCTATGGTCACATAATTATTTAGGTCACATAATTATTATTATTTTTAAACTCAGTAAGTTAGAAACGCTAGTGAACGTGAACAATCTCAGATTATTATTGAATAGACTTACTCATATAAATGTACGAAATAATAAGGTAGACAAAATAAAACAAAGATATTAACAACTAAATAGATATATGAATTACGTGAAGCTATAGAATAGTTACATATATTTTTAATTTCTATAGAAATTTTTAGTCAAAGAAAGTGTATAAGAAAAGGGGAAATAAATTAAATTACTGAAAATCTGAAAAAATGTTACATTAATAATCCTATCCTTCACGCTACTTTCATGTAAGGTAGATTCACGGTTGGGTTGACGGGTGCACAGTGAACACATTCATTGATTCTCTAATATTTTGATTTTTTTTTCGATAAATTTGTTTAAAAATCACTAGAGGCAGAGCCTAATTAAGTCAAGTGTAAGAAAATTCTACCAGATACATCAAGTCAATTTTTGATAATACACGATTATGTATAAAGTATTGTTATAACATTCAAATAAGCCATTCACGCACACTCAGCCAGTTGGCTGATGTCAAATCCCTCTTCTCACAGTTAGCGCGCTAAGAAATGCATACCCGCACACTGCAGAGAGATGTACTAATGTCAACGTAACTACTGTATTCAAGGCACACATGTGTAGTATTGTGTACTGATACAGAGTCTGGACACGATGAGGTGTTTTTATCGTGAAGAAATAGTTAATATTCACTGGCACATGTTATTGGTAAATGTTCTATTGATGTATAAATTGAATTAAATTATTTACCTAACAGTGATCTGCAGAAAGGAACTACTGACAATTGAATGGGGGAATGAATAAATGGGGAATATCCTCATTTGATATAATATCTGATTGGCAAACTCGCATTACGATCATCTTCGAGCAAATAGTAACAAATCAATCTGAGACTCCTTCTACTTGCGTGGCCGAGACATATTGCACACAACCACACGGCACAAAGAATCGATGGGCATTGCACAGTGCACACTGTGGATAAATGCAAGCCATTGCAACCGAAACAGTTGGCTGACTGGCTGACAGTGCCAAGCAAGAAAAACGGTGTGAATTTGGAAATATATTTTACATTTTGTGTTATTATTCACGATTGGAATCTCACAGAGAAATGATTCTATATCCAATAGAGAGAAGACACTTTAGGTCAAAAATCTTATACATGAAAAATTAACCGAAAATTCTTGAAAGAAGCTATATACATAGGAATTTAAAGTGGACAGCTATCTGCCCAACTATATAGTATGTATATTCGTAAGGGTTAAGTGCTGATTGTAAATTTTAATACCTCTAAGCAAAATGGATTTGTGCTTTGATTCTTGGTAGACGAATGGAGTATTTTTAAACCATATAATTTAAAGAGGTCTTTGTAGGAACTGCTTGGCCCTTAGAACAGATATCTTCTGTCCTTTGAAGCGATTGTCTGTTTTAAGATCGTCCGCTGTAAGAGTTTTATCTTTAAATAATTCAGATGTCTTTTCTAGTTTTCATTTTACTTTTTAAAAATATTATGAAATATATTTAAAATTACTTATTTTGAAAGTATTCTCATTTTGATAACTAAAAATCATTTTTGCTATATCTCCAGTTTATCATAATTAGTCTTAAGGAGAGAGTTATTGGACATCAAACTGCCTTTTTGTTCGAAACTTTAACGCTCGTAAGAAAAGATATATACTTACTATCATTACTTACGTGTTTTTATAATTCAACTTTTTTTTTCATTGAATAAAGTTATTTACCTACGTTTTCTTGAATTGCTATTCCAGGCAAACTGATGTAAAAAGAAAGGTACACCGATGATGTAACTAATTTGTAATCTTGAGCCTTTGAGACAAAATTCTTCAAAACATTTTACTAAACTTAGCTCATCTACATAGAGTGTTCTTAAAATGAGGAGCAGGGCCACTCCTCTAAATAACTTATCACGATACCCTCAGATTTGATGAGCAAAAGTTTTCTTTCTAAACTAATATGGGTCTTCAGCTATCAAACCCATCATAAACTGATATCAAGAATTAATCAATAATTAGACTAAGATCATATATTTAGGTTTAATTAAGAATTTCAAAATTCTAGTTCGTTAATAGTTCATTATATTTAATATAAAATGCATGATAGTTATAGTTGCATTAATGGGTTATTTGTCTTATTGCACAATCTTTTTAAAAATATAATTATTTAAAAAAACCTAATTGATTTAATTTTCTGTGTTAGTGGAAAAGAATCAAGCCCTAGTTTAAAAATGAAGTACCCCGTTTCCACAAACGAATAATCAGACAAGCACTTCATCACATGGATTTTTCACGGAGTTAAATTTCTGTGTAGAGAAAAAAAGGCAAAATCTTTTGGTAAAAAGGTCAAACGAGATCAGAGAACACTTCTGCAGCTTGCGATTTTTTGTAGTCCTTTCAATTTAGATAGAGTTTGTTTTTGTTTGGACATAAGAAATTCACGGGAGTTGTATACTGTCTCAGATGTAGTTGGAATGTTCTGTCGTTTAATTGTTTTTAGTGATACAGTTATAGCTATGATAAACTAAAACTATTTGGAATACTTCCAAGTAGTGCATATTTAAGGTTGAAGGAATTGAGAGATAAATGATAGGAGTATTTATTTTACTTGTTGCGTGTACAATATTTTATTATCGTGAAAGTATATCTTTCACTACAATAAAGTAAATAACCTTTATAATTCAATTCCTAAAAACGATATTACAAGCTATCACATAAATCTCACAAACTAGCTTTATAGGTCTGCTGACTCTCGACTAAAACCCTCTAGCGGACAAGCAACTCCGTTTGTGCTGCATCTCTATTTTGTATTCATTATTTTGGATACATGTTTAGCTTCAGTTATACTCTATTAACACATCACATGAAATAGCAGAAATCTTAGTCTCTCAAATAACCCATAAAAAAAACTAAAAAATATGAGTTTCCCAAGAATAAATATTTAATTTGAAAATAAAAATGAAAAAGTACACATGAATAAAAATGTCCTGAAAATAGTTGAATAATGACATAAATAAAATCTATACAAATTCGATGATTTAATTTGTAAGTTGCCTCTAGTGTTAATAACTAATATTTATCTCATTGTAATAATTAATTTAATTATAAAATTAATAATTAGTTTATTATCAAATTAAAAATATCTCATTGTAATATTGTATTGAATTTTCAGACTAATAATTATCATATTATACTAATTAATAATTATCTCATTGTTATAATTAATATATTTACCTATGATTATCTGATTATAATAATAATTATCATTGATCAATAATTATTTCTCTGTCATTTAAGAGAATGATAAGTTATTTTCTAAATTTTAAATACCTTAATTGCCGTGTTTGCACTCTGTAAGTCAACTTAGTCCCACATTTGCCTAAATTCAGACCAAGTAAAGGTAACGGACCAGAAATGAACCAAATAAAGGTAACGAACAAGAAATGAAGCTAGTAAAGATAACGAACAAGAAATGAACCAAGTAAAGGTAACGAACAAGAAATGAACCAAGTAAAGGTAACGAACAAGAAATGAAGCTAGTAAAGATAACGAACAAGAAATGAACCAAGTAAAGATAACGAACAAGAAATGAACTAAGTAAAGGTAACGAACAAGAAATGAAGCTAGTAAAGATAACGAACAAGAAATGAACTAAGTAAAGGTAACGAACAAGAAATGAAGCTAGTAAAGATAACGAACAAGAAATGAACCAAGTAAAGATAACGAACAAGAAATGAACTAAGTAAAGGTAACGAACAAGAAATGAAGCTAGTAAAGATAACGGACAAGAAATGAACTAAGTAAAGGTAACGAACAAGAAATAAAGCTAGTAAAGATAACGAACAAGAAATGAACTAAGTAAAGGTAACGAACAAGAAATGAAGCTAGTAAAGATAACGAACAAGAAATGAACTAAGTAAAGGTAACGAACAAGAAATGAACCAAGTAAAGATAACGAACAAGAAATGAACTAAGTAAAGGTAACGAACAAGAAATGAAGCTAGTAAAGATAACGAACAAGAAATGAACTAAGTAAAGGTAACGAACAAGAAATGAAGCTAGTAAAGATAACGAACAAGAAATGAACCAAGTAAAGATAACGAACAAGAAATGAACTAAGTAAAGGTAACGAACAAGAAATGAAGCTAGTAAAGATAACGGACAAGAAATGAACTAAGTAAAGGTAACGAACAAGAAATGAAGCTAGTAAAGATAACGAACAAGAAATGAACTAAGTAAAGGTAACGAACAAGAAATGAAGCTAGTAATGAAAACGAACAAGAAATGAACTAAGTAAAGGTAACGAACAAGAAATGAACCAAGTAAAGGTAATGAACAATAAATTAAGCTAGTAAAGGTAACGAACAAGAAATGAACCAAATAAAGGTAACGAACAAGAAATGAAGCTAGTAAAGATAACGGACTAGAAATGAACCAAATAAAGATAACGGACCAGAAACGAACCAAATAAAGGTAACGAACAAGAAATTAAGCTAGTAAAGATAACGGACTAGAATTGAACCAAATAAAGAAAACGAACAAGAAATTAAGCTAGTAAAGATAACGGACTAGAAATGAACCAAGTAAAGGTAACGAACAAAAAATAAAGTTAGTAAAGATAACGGACTAGAAATGAACCAAGTAAAGATAACGGACCAGAAATGAACCAAATAAAGATAACAGACCTGAAATAAACCAAGTAAAGATAACGTACCAGAAATGAACCAAGTAAAGATAACGAACAAGAAATGAACCAAGTAAAGATAACGGACCTGAAATAAACCATGTAAAGATAACGTACCAGAAATGAACCAAGTAAAGATAACGGACTAGAAATTAAGCTAGTAAAGATAACGGACTAGAAATTAAAGCTAGTAAAGATAACGTACCAGAAATGAACCAAATAAAGATAACGGACCAGAAATGAACCAAGTAAAGATAACGGACCGGAAATGAACCAAGTAAAGATAACGGACCAGAAATTAAGCTAGTAAAGATAACGGACCAGAAATTAAAGCTAGTAAAAGTAGCGTACTAGAAATAATCTAATAAAGATAACGGGCAAGAAATTAATCAAGTGAAGGTAACGGACCAGAAATAAACCAAATAAAGATAACGGACAAGAAATTAAGCTAGTAAAGATAACAGACCAGAAATTAGTCAAGTGAAGGTAATGTACCAGACATGAAGTTAGTAAAGATAACGGACCAGAAATAAACCAAGTATAGATATCGGACCAGAAATAAACCAAGTAAAGATATCGGACCAGAAATAAACCAAATAAAGATAACGGACCAGAAATAAACCAAATAAAGATAACGGACAAGAAATTAAGCTAGTAAAGAAAACAGACCAGAAATTAGTCAAGTGAAGGTAATGTACCAGACATGAAGTTAGTAAAGAATACGGACCAGAAATGAATCTGGTAAAGATAACGGACCAAAAATTATGCTAGTTAGGATAACGGACAAGAAATTAAGCTAGTAAAGATAACAGACCAGAAATATGCTAGTAAAGATAACGGACTAGAAATTAAGCTAGCATAAGATAACGGACCAGAAATTAGTCAAGTGAAGGTAATGTACCAGAAATGAACCAAGTAAAGATAACGAACCAAACATGAAGTTAGTAAAGATAACGGACCAGAAATGAACCAAGTAAAGATAACGGGCCAGAAATGAACCAAGTTTATATAACGAACAAGAAATGAAGAAATTAAAGATAACGGACCAGAAATGAACCAAGTAAAGTAAAGATAACGGACCAGACATGAAGCTAGTAAAGATAACGGACCAGAAATGAACCAAGTAAAGATAACGGACCAGAACTGAAGCTAGTAAAGATAACGGATCAGACATGAAGCTAGTAAAGATAACGGACCAGAAATGAACCAAGTAAAGATAACGGACCAGACATGAACCAAGTAAAGATAACGGGCCAGAAATGAACCAAGTAAAGATAACGGACCAGAAATGAACCAAGTAAAGATAACGGACCAGACATGAAGATAGTAAAGATAACGGACCAGACATGAAGCTAGTAAAGATAACGGACCAGAAATGAACCAAGTAAAAATAACGGACCAGACTTGAACCAAGTAAAGATAACGGACCAGACATGAAGCTAGTAAAGATAACGGACCAGAAATGAACCAAGTAAAGATAACGGACCAGAAATTAACCAAGTAAAGATAACGGACCAGACATGAACCAAGTAAAGATAACCGGCCAGAAATGAACCAAGTAAAGATAACGAACTAGATATGAAGAAATTAAAGATAACGGACCAGACTTGAACCAAGTAAATATAACGGACCAGAAATGAACCAAGTAAAGATAACGGACCAGACATGAACTAAGTAAAGATAACCGGCCAGAAATGAACCAAGTATAGATAACGAACTAGCTATGAAGAAATTAAAGATAACGCACCAGACATGAACCAAGTAAAGATAACGGACCAGACATGAACTAAGTAAAGATAACCGGCCAGAAATGAACCAAGTATAGATAACGAACTAGCTATGAAGAAATTAAAGATAACGCACCAGACATGAACCAAGTAAAGATAACGGACCAGAAATGAACCAAATAAAGATAATGGACCAAAAAAAAACTCTCTCCTAGTTTTGATAAATAATTCTGTGGTTTTATGATAGATTCATTATAACCTTATAATTTATTATATTATTGATAATACATTATTAACGCATACTTTATTAATTGAAAGAATTACTTTCTGAATTCCCTTCAGATTTAATAAATAATTCCTTTTTTTTCCGGTTTCGTCAGATGTAACTGAACAGGTTTGTTCTAACTAACTGTAGTTCTAACTGATCCCATTAGAATTACAAACAACTTCACTCTTAATAATATTGAAAAAATTGGAGCACTGCAGATGCCCCATTTTACAAGCGAGTCAACTGGTAATAATATGTGTGAATTAATTATTTATAACATACACGGTGATTCAGATTTCTCCCTCTAATTGAAATTCCTATTACAACTGCAAGACACGGCTGGTAAGTTCTATTCGGTTATTTGGAGCAAAGAACACGCCACCCACTTAAAAAAGTAACGGTAATCACCATGTAAAAGAGATATAAAATGGTTTATGATTTCGATATTTTTGAAATATTTTTCTCAAAACTTTAGTATTTGGTTAGAGTGTAGTCTATAGGTAAGTCTTCTGTGAGATGGTAGGGTATTTGAGGTGGTATTATCACTACTCTCATCTATATGATAATGTGCACAGATGAAATTATACAGCAGAAAGCTTGTAAAGTTCACCAGCAGAGGCATAATATGGTGCGAAGGAAATGAACTCGGCCATTATACTAGATGAAGTCTGCGCAAGTAATTATCAGGTGAGGAGACTTTATTCAGTACAAAAAGGCGAGGAGGCCTTTCAGAATATCTACAGATGGCTAAATATGAACGACAAGGTATTAGATAGAAATACAAGTCTGTTCAATTCAATTCGAAGGGTGAGGATCTATCAAATAACTGGGAAATCCAATAAGATTTTGTGATGGGAATGTGACAAGAATGAGAATCCTACCTTCGAGATATTGGAATCGTTACATTTGCAGGAAGAATCGGTACATTCTGGAGATCTTTAGAAAACTCTGTCGTTGATGGATTTTTGGTGTGACACTTATTTAAGTAAACAGACTGATTGTTATAAGAGGAGATACATTTTCAAATCATTTAATATGGTTTGGAGTCTATTCATTGATTTTCTTATATTTTGAACTGAAGGAACTTTTGAATATGGAATACATATTGACGAAAATTAGCTCTATGCTCTATTCTAGATAGTTATGTATTAATAGTTGTATATATTATCAAACAATTATAAAGCAAGAATACCTAATTTAACTGCATATCACAAAAAAACCTCTTACTTAGAATCAATGTCACTGTAATTTGTAACCGTTTCATCTCGATGATGCAAGTCAGATAAGAAGTTTTGTGTTTCAAGTTTTATAGTTGTGAAGACTGCACTCGCACTGCCATCTAGTGGCCAGTAGATAACAGAAATAAGCTCATCAAAAGTACTTTTTATGGGCCAATTGACTGCTCTATATCTTCACCAATTCTATCCAGACTAGGGTTGGTAGTTATTTCTTGGGATTCAGTTTGATTTCATAATCCGAAAGAAAATATATAATCCTAATGCTACAAAAGAGAATACGTGCATTATTATTCATAATGTATATACTGTTTTAAATTTTTGTAAAAGAGTTGTAATTGTAAGGTGATGAAGTTTTTAGATTTTTACATCGCTAATATTGCATGCATTTGCTATAATAATTAGTTATATTTTTTAGTACTGTATGTATTTTTAGTACTCTTTTAGTTATGTTCAATTTATGTATTATTATTTCATAAAACTTTGAAGAAATATCCATAGTTTCCAATATATAATTCCTACTCATTTCAAAAACATCTTATTAAATTATGATTAATTCAGATTTATTCCTACTGATGCTGGATTTTTAAATAATTTTTCACATAATTAGACTAAGTTTTTAAATAAAACTAATTAAGATATACCATTGTACATGAATATTCGATTACAAATTACGATGGTGGGGCTACAACCATTAGGTAAGTAAGGTTTCATCTCAATCTTCGATAATCTAACCATCAAATCACTTCTATCGTCTATTTTTGACTTTCAACTGGAATCATCCGCTTGACAATTTACTGCCTGTGTTTCATCAAAGTTGTTCCACTAAATCACTAATTAAATAAATAGAAGGCTGACAGTTGAGCTACAAAGGCTCGCTGCAATGAGTCAACTTGGCTCTTGAATGCCCCTAGTAACTTTCTACCATTCGTATTTGTTGAAACTGTTCAGTCAATGACAGCCATTGTCTCAGAGAACAATTGAGCCAACTTCCAGTAAGTTGATGGGAGTTTGTGCTAAGGCTTAGCACACTGCAAATAACACATATTAGTGTGATATGTATTACACACTCATTAGATATGGCTAGAATAAATACTCTGTCATGAATGAAACATCTGCATCAAAGTGAAAGCATGTATTAATCGAGTTCTTATTTTTTCCATAACAGGAATTAACTAAATTACTTATCGATATTCATGATATTTTGGGAATAATACGCTTTCATCATTTTCAATTGGTATATGAATATACAGGTCAATCAAAATTCATAGAATAAGATGGAACCATAGTTAATGTTCTAAAGCTCCATCATAAGTTTCTCTACGAGATCCATGCAAAAAGAATTAACACCTATAACTAGACTATCGTTCTATACTGTCATATACCTTATATGTTTACTGTCGTACTGTCTCTGACGCATTATCTGTATTGCATGGCGGCAAAGTTAGTAGGCAGATGAACGATTTTATACCTCCGCCGAGCCTCCTCTGAATACCAAGTGCTTGTGGTGACACTACACAAATCTTGTGTCTTTGCCACTCGGCCAATGAAGTCATGCATCCTAATATTCATAGAATGGAGGATACAAAACTCTCAAATGATAATTAAGAGAGATTAGTCTTGCTATAGATATTGTTATATAAATTACCTCATTTTTAATTACTATAATTTAATGAAAAATGAATAGAAAAATATTGAGAAAATGAATAATTTACATTGATTCATAGGTGATTATTTATAGAAAAACGGCCTATATTTAACTAGTGTAAGTCTGCCCTATATTTGCTGTATGGTGAAGTAAGACTCTACTGTCTACATGGCTTTGGTGCATTGTATTGTAGTGTTAATTACTCCTCTAACTCTCTCTCCTTGTATCCATTGTTCACAGGCAAAAGAGTTGCACGTGTTGTCTTCATTTAATTGAGAACAGAGGGTTGAAACGTGTTCTACATCGAGAAAATATATTCCAGGCAAGTAGTAAGTTTAATAACTTGCTACTTGGTCTATTGAAGAATTTAATTCACTCTACTATAGTAAATCTTTCGATAATGAGTTTAATACATAATGTAGTGTAATTCATATTTCAACTATGGAATTATTGCCAAGTCTTTTTATCTACAAGATAATCAATACTAGTCTACACAATACCTATTAAATATTGTGTAGTTATTGTATTTATAGGCACCCCAACGAGAAACCTAATTTGTAGGAATGAAGTATTACTTATTCGAATCTTTCATATTTTGAAGCTACAAACTATAGACAGTGATTTGGAAATAAATTGAGACCCGATGGCATTTTGCGAAAACATTTGGAAAATTAATAATGGAGTTTTATCTAAAAATAATATACATATTTTTCTATTATTAATATTTCATTTTATTACATCCAAAAAATGTGCACAAAAATATGGAAATTTAAGATATATACCGACAACATCGTAAATTAAAATATGATTCAAAAACAAGACAAAAAAATAAATACACGATGCAGTGGTATAATTTAATTATTCAATATATTTACTATACAGAATTCTTTAAAAATCTTTTTGAATTTAAAATCAGTCTTCGGTATTTAAAATTTTCAGGAATACTGTTACAAAGATGACTAGCCAATAAACAATAACATTTCTTTCTGCTTTAGATCTAAAATATGGTACATTAAAATGAATTGATCTGGTTTGGTATGAGTGAGAAGGCATAACGGTCTCCAGAAAAGGCGTTAAGATTGTCAGTGTTAAAATGATAATGATGATGATAATGATAATTTTATTGAAATAAATTTTTGAACATACACACATACAATAATGCAAATGCCTTAATGAACAACACATTAAAATCAAATACATGTCAAAATTAGAATGAAGCCTATATTAGACCAAATTGGTCTTTTAGGCAAAAAGTAAAGAACAAATTACAAATTGAATGCACTGTTATCACAATCATACTACACATCACAACAATGAGGCACATTTACTGAACATTGGAATCATTCAACAGCTATAATTTGAGTTGCTTTGAAAAACTATTTATTTTATTAATTTCTTTTAAGTGGGATGGAAGGCTGTTATAGAGCTGTGGAACAATATGTAAATGGAACAATATGGAACAATATGTAAAATATAAAGCATTGTGAAAAAATTTCAATAAAAAATAAATCCTATATAAATCTTCATTTGATAAGGAAGACCGACCATCAAAACAATTTTTTACAATCAATAAAATATTAAAATATTGTTTAAAAACAGCGAATTAAGATATAATTATAGATATTTAAAACCTGTGTATGATAAGGTTTTTTGTAAAATTTCGGATTAATTTTAATTTTTTGGATCACCTGTAGAATCCACATACCCACTCCAGTTTGGGGTGCGGATTGCACAGGAGTGAAATCTTGGGGTGCGGATTGTACATGAGTGAAATCTTGGGGTTCGAATTGTACATGAGTGATATCTTGGGGTTCGAATTGTACAGTTATGAAATCTTGGGATGCAGATTTTACATGAGTGATATCTTGGGGTTCGAATTGCACAGTTATGAAATCTTGGGGTGCGGATTGTACATGAGTGAAATCTTGGGGTTCAAATTGTACAGTTATGAAATCTTGGGGTGCCGATTGTACATGAGTGATATCTTGGGATGTAGATTGTATATGAGTGAAATCTTGGGGTGCGGATTGTACATGAGTGAAATTTTGGGGTTCGAATTGTACAGTTATGAAATCTTGGGGTGCCGATTGTACATGAGTGATATCTTGGGGTGCAGATTGTATATGAGTGAAATCTAGGGATGCGTATTATACGAGAGAGAAATCTTGGGGTGTGGATTATACATGAGTGAAATCATTGGGGTGCGGATTGTACATGATTGACATTTTGGGGTGCTGATTGTACAAGAGTGATATCTTGGGATGTAGATTGTTGTATAGCAGTGAAATTTCGGGTTTCGGATTCTACAGGAGTGAAATCATGGGGTTCGGAATGTACAGGAGTGAAATCATTGGAGTGCGAATTGTACAGTATTGAAATTTTAGTGTAAGGATTGTATAGGAGAGAAATATTAGTGACTTCACCGGTGGCTGCACTCACGGATTGAAAAGAAGAGGTGATGATAGTACATGAAGCATATTTACGAGCCTACCTAACACAAAACGATAGAGACTCCGTGGTTGAAGAGCATAACCCTAGCGCGAAAAAAAACTGAAAAACATGATAAAAATTAAAAAGGATATTCATGATCCAAATTAGAACAATAATTTTGGGCCGAAGGGAAGCCACCCCATTCTCTTCTATTCACCACAGACAGCTTCAGCATAGAGACCCTGGGGCCGATGTGTGGCAGAAGCTGCTAGATAAGAATTCAGAGCTAATAAATCAGGGATAAGAAATATAGAATATATTGAGGGGATCGTCTAATATTTTTTTTTGCAATTTTTACCGATTTTTTCTACTTTAGCTCCCTAGTAAACATTCCAAAGAAAACGTACAAAAAGTTCAACTTTGGTGTGACAACTTTAAGTCAGTGTGTGTGTGGGGAGGAAGGGAAAGATAGGATGTGCCAAAGCAGCCCCCCCCCACCTCCTGCTAAAATGGGCTTAGTTTCCCATTTTTGGTAGATGGCTTTGTCATTGTCTTGGGGGACCTCTGAGTTCTCTTTCAGGGACAAAAATCTCCTTTTATTTTCTTATATGTCTGATTTTTTTTAACTTTTATGGTTTATTCCAATATCTCGGTAACCTTTTTACTCAAATCGTACTCGCGCTAAGTCAATGGGGGTTGGTTTGTAGAAGCTAATCTGGTTAGCTAGAAGATCGTCTAGAGCGCTTCTTTTAAATTTCGATTTCTAACGTATTCTATTTAAAAAATAAAAAATATGAAAAAAATAGAAATAAAAAGAAATAACAAAATATCTAGATTGAAATTTCAAATAGGCTCTCTAGACCAGGGTCTCACAAAGTGGTCTGCTGTGAACCTATGAACAAGAAGTAGGTTCATGGCGAACCCACTTTTGGTGCGTGTCATTTTTGACTATTTTCAGTAGTTATGTTAAAGTTTTAGAAGTGAATTTTCAATGTAGTTTATTCATTTTAAGATATAAAAGATTGATTTGAAGGTTACATTATATATAAATTATAAATTTAACAAAACGTTTAATAATATATAATATTCCCCTTTAAATCGATTTCTATGAAATGTTACCATAGAAAATAGACTACAGAAAACCCCAGACTATTATAATACGGAGGTTTGAATTGCTTTGTCATTGTGCAAATAGTCTTTAACAGGCTAGTCGAAATAGATGTTGTCGCTTCTAATTGTGATGATTTTGTTGTTTATTGCGGGTTAATTTCCCCATGTATATGTATTTACCATGCTGTGATAAGCTTTCAATTATTTGTAAATGATTTTTAAACACAATTTTGTATTTCAAAGAATTAGTGAAAAAAATTATTTCCTTCACGTACCTTGTGAACTAATGGCTGCCATGTTAGTTTAAAAAAACATAGTTATTTTGAATATTAGTGATTTGGACTGCTTATTGAAAAAGCATTTACGACTCTTGTTCTCATGAAAACCAAGCAACGCAATAGACTTGATGTTCAACAGGACATGCGTCTCCTCGCCCTTTCTAGAACCTCTCCTCAAATTGAATCTTTATCTTCTAAAAAACAAAATCATTTTTCGGACTAGTAGGTATATGCTAGCGTTCATCTTAACTAAAATTATGATATATTAGGGTTAGTTCCGAATTATCGGTCAGTTCTTTATCTTCTAAAAAACAAAATCATATTTCGGACTAGTAGGTATATGCTAGCGTTCATCTTGACTAAAATAATGATATATTAGGGTTAGTTCCGAATTATCGGTCAGTTCTTTATCTTCTAAAAAACAAAATCATATTTCGGACTAGTAGGTATATGCTAGCGTTCATCTTCACTAAGATAATGATATATTAGGGAAGTTCCGAATTATCGGTCAGTTCCTTATCTTCGGTCATATAAGAAGATACGATATAATAATAGTTATTTAATTATTATTATTTTATCGTTTTTCCTTATATGACCAAAGATATAGAACTGACCGATATTTCAGAACTTACCCTATCCTTCAATTTTTATTATTTTTAAAATTTCAAAATAGTATTGATGATTTTCTATGCCCTGTTTTCATTGAGTTTCTATGGTAGATATTATGATTTAATATTTAACATAATATTACTATTTATTTGTTATTCAATGAATTATTATTTTTGTATACAAAATTTTTCTAGTCTATACGATATGGAATAACTAATGTTGTAGTTACAAGAAGGATCCTAATCATTTATTATTTCATTGTGTATCTAATATTAAAATATGTATTTTCAAATATTACAATTTATATTATACAATCCGTAATTGCATAAAATTGCTTTAGTGTCTTGACCATTATATACTATATCAATACGTATTCATTTCCTGAAGTATTGACACTGTATACGTTATAAATCGAATGGTGGTCCGTGGATCTTCAGTGATTTTCAGTTTAGGTTCGTGAGAAATGAAAGTCTGGGAACCACTGCACTAGACGATCTTAGAAATGAACAGCTAAACATATTAGCTTCTAAGAATTTTTATGTAGGACCAAACCCCATTGAGTCTATAGAATTTTCGTGGAGGGAGGGGGGTAAAAAACAGGATTTTCACCATTATGTCAAACTCTCAGCTCAATCGAAAGAGTATTATTGGTAGCTAGCAAAATTGTAGCTAGCATTGTTCTCGATTCAATAGGTATTTTAAATAATTTAGTTGAGCAATAGTGATCAGCTTGAGCATCCAAATATGTCGGGAGGAAGATCCTTAAACTAGCTACTGCTTACTGCTTAGTAATACTAGTTACTTAGGCAATAAATTGCGTAAACTTATGTCAATATAAGGCGAGTAACAATACTGCCAAGGAAGTTAAACAGTATTGAGGTGCCTTAACTTTTCGGTAACTATCAAGTTTCATAACATCTTCAACATTAATGACCTAATGGAAGAATAAGTACAAAATTAATACTAACATGGTTCTAGGACAACTCGCCACCGGACAACTCGTCGCGGACAATTTGCCGTGAGGACAATTCGCCGCTAGGACAACTTGCCGCGTGATTTATGTTTTGTCGGCGTATAAATCACTTACATATATTTAAAAATATTATAAATTTGAACAATAATTTGTTTCAATACGCTCAAGACGTACGTAAAACACTAGTTGACAAATTTCATTATTTCAATTAATTAGTTTCTTTTGTTATATCTGCAAAATTATTTCAGGCCGCAAAAATTATTAGAGCTATTAATTAATATATATTTAGAAGCATTTAAGGTCTGCTTTGAAACGAAGGGCATTCTAATTGACGTCAAAAGGAAATTAAATACAAGGGACAGAAAGAAGAAGTCAGAAAACAAAGTGACTCCTTGAAAAAGGCACCAACCACCAGTCCGTTTCAAGCTCATGGATGCAGAAAAGCTACTTCGTGGATGCAATCACTTACCAAGGAATGATGTGAAAAGGAACACAAGCACAGGTGACTGCACTCACGAATAGAAGAGGAAAATAAAGAGGTGATAGTAAATGTAGCTTATTAGCCTACCTAAAGATACGCTTTGCATGCAGCGATTGTTAATTACGATCATCGCCTAGTGATTATCGCTGAGCACAAGTTCAATGCTATTCCTACGGAGCCGTTTTGGAACAAGCGATTACCGCGGAGCTATATTTCAATGTATTTTATTACTGGACGATCATCGCTGAGCTATGATCGCAACAATCGCTGCATGCAAAACGTACCATTACACAAAAATCTAAGACTCCGTAGTTGAATAACCTTCATTTACACATGTGGTACTAGTTCTTTTTAAAGTTATTAAACGTATTAAGAAGACACCTGAACTTGTTTTCTTTCCAATAGTAAATAATTTTTAGCAAAATACTTTTAATTAATTTACAACATGCACCTTATATTCAAAATATTTTTATAAATAAATGGTGTATACGGTGGTAAAACATATATCACGCAGCGAGTTGTTTTGTCGGTGAATTGTCCTAGCGGCGAGTTGTCCTCACGGCGAATTGTCCGGCGGCGAGTTGTCCGGTCACCTACTTACAGATAACAACCTATTTGATATAGCATAACTGATGAATTATTTATTTCACGATTGACTTGTGAGTTTAGCAAATACATTCCATTGAGTTATTAAGTAGGTACGATTTGCAATTATATTGTGAAGTGATAACTATTCTATCATGCAGGCGTAACTATTGTATTGTGCAGGGATAACTATTGTATTGTGCAGAGATAACTATTGTATTGTGCAGGGATAACTATTGTATTGTGCAGGGATAACTATTGTATTGTGCAGGGATAACTATTGTATTGTGCAGGGATAACTATTGTATTGTGCAGGGATAACTATTGTATTGTGCAGGGATAACTATTGTATTGTGCAGGGATAACTATTCTATCATGCAGGCGTAACTATTGTATTGTGCAGGGATAACTATTGTATTGTGCAGGGATAACTATTGTACTGTGCAGGGATAACTATTGTATTGTGCAGGGATAACTATTGTATTGTGCAGGGATAACTATTGTATTGTGCAGGGATAACTATTGTGTTGTGCAGGGATAACTATTGTATTGTGCAGGGATAACTATTGTACTGTGCAGGGATAACTATTGTATTGTGCAGGGATAAATATTGTATTGTGCAGGGATAACTATTGTATTGTGCAGGGATAAATATTGTATTGTGCAGGGATAACTATTGTATTGTGCAGGGATAACTATTGTATTGTGCAGGGATAACTATTGTACTGTGCAGGGATAACTATTGTACTGTGCAGGGATAACTATTGTATTGTGCAGGGATAACTATTCTATCATGCAGGCGTAACTATTGTATTGTGCAGGGATAACTATTGTATTGTGCAGGGATAACTATTGTACTGTGCAGGGATAACTATTGTATTGTGCAGGGATAACTATTGTATTGTGAAGTGATAACTATTCTATCATGCAGGCGTAACTATTGTATTGTGCAGGGATAACTATTGTATTGTGCAGGGATAACTATTGTATTGTGCAGGGATAACTATTGCATTGTGCAGGGATAACTATTGTATTGTGCAGGGATAACTATTGTATTGTGCAGGGATAACTATTGTATTGTGCAGAGATAACTATTGTGTTGTGCAGGGATAACTATTGTATTGTGCAGGGATAACTATTGTATTGTGCAGGGATAACTATTGTGTTGTGCAGGGATAACTATTGTATTGTGCAGGGATAACTATTGTGTTGTGCAGGGATAACTATTGTATTGTGCAGGGTTAACTATTGTATTGTGCAGGGATAACTATTGTGTTATGCAGGGATAACTATTGTATTGTGCAGGGATAACTATTGTGTTGTGCAGGGATAACTATTGTATTGTGCAGGGATAACTATTGTACTGTGCAGGGATAACTATTGTATTGTGCAGGGATAACTATTGTATTGTGCAGGGATAACTATTGTATTGTGCAGGGATAACTATTGTGTTGTGCAGGGATAACTATTGTATTGTGCAGGGATAACTATTGTGTTGTGCAGGGATAACTATTGTATTGTGCAGGGATAACTATTGTATTGTGCAGGGATAACTATTTTACTGTGCAGGGATAACTATTGTATTGTGCAGGGATAACTATTGTATTGTGCAGGGATAACTATTGTATTGTGCAGGGATAACTATTGTATTGTGCAGGGATAACTATTGTATTGTGCAGGGATAACTATTGTATTGTGCAGGGATAACTATTCTATCATGCAGGCGTAACTATTGTATTGTGCAGGGATAACTATTGTATTGTGCAGGGATAACTATTGTACTGTGCAGGGATAACTATTGTATTGTGCAGGGATAACTATTGTATTGTGCAGGGATAACTATTGTATTGTGCAGGGATAACTATTGTGTTGTGCAGGGATAACTATTGTATTGTGCAGGGATAACTATTGTACTGTGCAGGGATAACTATTGTATTGTGCAGGGATAAATATTGTATTGTGCAGGGATAACTATTGTATTGTGCAGGGATAAATATTGTATTGTGCAGGGATAACTATTGTATTGTGCAGGGATAACTATTGTATTGTGCAGGGATAACTATTGTACTGTGCAGGGATAACTATTGTACTGTGCAGGGATAACTATTGTATTGTGCAGGGATAACTATTCTATCATGCAGGCGTAACTATTGTATTGTGCAGGGATAACTATTGTATTGTGCAGGGATAACTATTGTATTGTGAAGTGATAACTATTCTATCATGCAGGCGTAACTATTGTATTGTGCAGGGATAACTATTGTATTGTGCAGGGATAACTATTGTATTGTGCAGGGATAACTATTGCATTGTGCAGGGATAACTATTGTATTGTGCAGGGATAACTATTGTATTGTGCAGGGATAACTATTGTATTGTGCAGAGATAACTATTGTGTTGTGCAGGGATAACTATTGTATTGTGCAGGGATAACTATTGTATTGTGCAGGGATAACTATTGTGTTGTGCAGGGATAACTATTGTATTGTGCAGGGATAACTATTGTGTTGTGCAGGGATAACTATTGTATTGTGCAGGGTTAACTATTGTATTGTGCAGGGATAACTATTGTGTTATGCAGGGATAACTATTGTATTGTGCAGGGATAACTATTGTGTTGTGCAGGGATAACTATTGTATTGTGCAGGGATAACTATTGTACTGTGCAGGGATAACTATTGTATTGTGCAGGGATAACTATTGTATTGTGCAGGGATAACTATTGTATTGTGCAGGGATAACTATTGTGTTGTGCAGGGATAACTATTGTATTGTGCAGGGATAACTATTGTGTTGTGCAGGGATAACTATTGTATTGTGCAGGGATAACTATTGTATTGTGCAGGGATAACTATTGTACTGTGCAGGGATAACTATTGTATTGTGCAGGGATAACTATTGTATTGTGCAGGGATAACTATTGTATTGTGCAGGGATAACTATTGTGTTGTGCAGGGATAACTATTGTATTGTGCAGGGATAACTATTGTACTGTGCAGGGATAACTATTGTATTGTGCAGGGATAAATATTGTATTGTGCAGGGATAACTATTGTATTGTGCAGGGATAAATATTGTATTGTGCAGGGATAACTATTGTATTGTGCAGGGATAAATATTGTATTGTGCAGGGATAACTATTGTACTGTGCAGGGATAACTATTGTACTGTGCAGGGATAACTATTGTATTGTGCAGGGATAACTATTCTATCATGCAGGCGTAACTATTGTATTGTGCAGGGATAACTATTGTATTGTGCAGGGATAACTATTGTACTGTGCAGGGATAACTATTGTATTGTGCAGGGATAACTATTGTATTGTGAAGTGATAACTATTCTATCATGCAGGCGTAACTATTGTATTGTGCAGGGATAACTATTGTATTGTGCAGGGATAACTATTGTATTGTGCAGGGATAACTATTGTATTGTGCAGGGATAACTATTGTATTGTGCAGGGATAACTATTGTATTGTGCAGGGATAACTATTGTATTGTGCAGAGATAACTATTGTGTTGTGCAGGGATAACTATTGTATTGTGCAGGGATAACTATTGTATTGTGCAGGGATAACTATTGTGTTGTGCAGGGATAACTATTGTATTGTGCAGGGATAACTATTGTGTTGTGCAGGGATAACTATTGTATTGTGCAGGGTTAACTATTGTATTGTGCAGGGATAACTATTGTGTTATGCAGGGATAACTATTGTATTGTGCAGGGATAACTATTGTGTTGTGCAGGGATAACTATTATGTTGTGCAGGGATAACTATTGTATAGTGCAGGGATAACTATTGTATTGTGCAGGGATAACTATTGTATTGTGCAGGGATAACTATTGTGTTGTGCAGGGATAACTATTGTATTGTGCAGGGATAACTATTGTACTGTGCAGGGATAACTATTGTATTGTGCAGGGATAAATATTGTATTGTGCAGGGATAACTATTCTATTGTGCAGGGATAACTATTGTGTTGTGCAGGGATAACTATTGTGTTGTGCAGGGATAACTATTGTATTGTGCAGGGATAACTATTCTATTGTGCAGGGATAACTATTGTGTTGTGCAGGGATAACTATTGTATTGTGCAGAGATAACTATTGTATTGTGCAGGGATAACTATTGTGTTGTGCAGGGATAACTATTGTATTGTGCAGGGATAACTATTGTATTGTGCAGGGATAACTATTCTATTGTGCAGGGATAACTATTGTGTTGTGCAGGGATAACTATTGTGTTGTGCAGGGATAACTATTGTATTGTGCAACTATTGTGCAACTAACTATTGTATTGTATTGTATATAATAACTAACTATTATATTATTCTATTTAAGTGTAAGTGAGGTAATTCTACTGCATGGAAGAGTAACTAAACTATTGAATAGAAGAGTAACTAAACTATTGCATGGAAGAGTAACTAAACTATTGCATGGAAGAGTAACTAAACTATTGAATGGAAGAGTAACTAAACTATTGAATGGAAGAGTAACTAAACTATTGCATGGAAGAGTAGCTAAACTATTGAATGGAAGAGTAACTAAACTATTGAATGGAAGAGTAACTAAACTATTGCATGGAAGAGTAACTAAACTATTGCATGGAAGAGTAGCTAAACTATTGAATGGAAGAGTAACTAAACTATTGCATGGAAGAGTAACTAAACTATTGAATGGAAGAGTAACTAAACTATTGCATGGAAGAGTAGCTAAACTATTGAATGGAAGAGTAACTAAACTATTGAATGGAAGAGTAACTAAACTATTGCATGGAAGAGTAACTAAACTATTGCATGGAAGAGTAACTAAACTATTGCATGGAAGAGTAACTAAACTATTGCATGGAAGAGTAGCTAAACTATTGAATGGAAGACTAACTAAACTATTGAATGGAAGAGTAACTAAACTATTGCATGGAAGAGTAACTAAACTATTGAATGGAAGAGTAACTAAACTATTGCATGGAAGAGTAACTAAACTATTGAATGGAAGAGTAACTAAACTATTGAATGGAAGAGTAACTAAACTATTGCATGGAAGAGTAACTAAACTATTGAATGGAAGAGTAACTAAACTATTGAATGGAAGAGTAACTAAACTATTGAATGGAAGAGTAACTAAACTATTGAATGGAAGAGTAACTAAACTATTGCATGGAAGAGTAACTAAACTATTGAATGGAAGAGTAACTAAACTATTGAATGGAAGAGTAACTAAACTATTGAATGGAAGAGTAACTAAACTATTGAATGGAAGAGTAACTAAACTATTGAATGGAAGAGTAACTAAACTATTGAATGGAAGAGTAACTAAACTATTGAATGGAAGAGTAACTAAACTATTGAATGGAAGAGTAACTAAACTATTGCATGGAAGAGTAACTAAACTATTGAATGGAAGAGTAACTAAACTATTGCATGGAAGAGTAACTAAACTATTGCATGGAAGAGTAACTAAACTATTGAATGGAAGAGTAACTAAACTATTGAATGGAAGAGTAACTAAACTATTGCATGGAAGAGTAAAAAAACTATTGAATGGAAGAGTAACTAAACTATTGAATGGAAGAGTAACTAAACTATTGAATGGAAGAGTAACTAAACTATTGAATGGAAGAGTAACTAAACTATTGAATGGAAGAGTTACTAAACTATTGAATGGAAGAGTAACTAAACTATTGAATGGAAGAGTAACTAAACTATTGAATGGAAGAGTAACTAAACTATTGAATGGAAGAGTAACTAAACTATTGAATGGAAGAGTAACTAAACTATTGCATGGAAGAGTCTAACTACGCTATTTTTGGAAGGAAATATGGAAATTTTTAAGAACATTTTTTATTCCCGGTATATCAAAAACATAGTAAAATATAGTATCATTATATATATACTAGTTTACATTGCACTTTTCTGTTCCATGAAACTTTTTGGCGTCTTTTGCTACTTTGGGTGCCTTATATATAATGTCACCCAAAGTATGTGCTACCCATGTTTATTTTGGGTGCCTTAGCATATAATTACTGCCTTGGGCGACATTTTTCATATGCTTTTCGTAATCACGATGTTTTTTTCAAGTTGCCATTGTTTGTTTATATATGTATATAAATTCAAATTTCAAAATTTTACCAGTATCGACATAATATATATTACAAAATAATGCGATGTCAATTGTGATAAGTTTTATATAATATAGTCTGGAAAAAATCAAAATTTGAAGGCTTAATTTATTTTGATAATTAACTTCCTATATTTCTATTATTTTTCTTAGAGAGAAACTATATAATTGAGTGAACCGAAAAAATCATTAAAAGCAGGAGAGGCGAGCACATCTACATTTAGATAATTAATAGGGACTACGCCAAAAGTTGGCTGTAATTAATGGGATATTAAGGAGTTTTAAAGAGAAGTACAGTTGTAATAACGCGCTCTCATCGCCCTGTAGCCTATCATATCCTCCAAAAAATGAGGGGAGAAATTGCAAAAGTATTTCAGCCTGCCTTGTTCAGGAGTTAATATCCTAGAACTTTTAGATCATTGTTTATAACTCACTGAGGCACTTCATTGATCTCAAATTTAAGGAGCATTCACTTCTAAATTAGTAGAAGATATCGAAATTTATCCATGGATACTTTTGAGGAGATAGAAGAGGTTTTCCTTGCAAGGTATATCCAATTTTGTAGAGCTGTATAAAAACTACCTACTATTTTAGTTTATATGGAATTTGTTAAACCTAAACCGTTCAACGGGTCACTAGTGGAAAATGAAAGTGAACATGTCTTATATCTAGTTCCTTGATATTTTGAAACACTATTGCAATTAATTAAATACCTAACACTCTCTTCTCACTGAAATAAACAATGGTGTGGAAAATAAATTGTTTGGTTTAAAAAAATACATTTACTTTCAGGCTATATGGCACGTATTTATAGACTTGTGCCAATTTTCAACAATTTGTAGAATGCCGGAAGATCACCAACAGTATAAAAACGTTACAAGTGATTCACCGGTAGATCACCAACAGTATAAAAACGTTACAAGTGATTCACCGGAAGAATACCAACAGTATAGAAACGTTACAAGGGAATTCACCGGTAGATCACCAACAGTATAAAAACGTTACAAGGGAATTCACCAGTAGATCACCAACAGTATAGAAACGTTACAAGGGAATTCACCGGAAGATCACTAACAGTATAGAAACGTTACAAGTGATTCACCGGAAGATCACCAACAGTATAGAAGCGTTACAAGGGAATTCACCGGAAGATCACCAACAGTATAGAAACGTTACAAGGGAATTCACCGGTAGATCACTAACAGTATAGAAACGTTACAAGTGATTCACCGGAAGATCACCAACAGTATAGAAGCGTTACAAGGGAATTCACCGGAAGATCACCAACAGTATAGAAACGTTACAAGGGAATTCACCGGTAGATCACTAACAGTATAGAAACGTTACAAGGGAATTCACCGGAAGATCACCAACAGTATAGGAACGTTACAAGGGAATTCACCGGAAGATCACTAACAGTATAAAAACGTTAGAAGGGAATTCACCGGTAGATCACTAACAGTATAAAAACGTTACAAGGGAATTCACCGGAAGATCACCAACAGTATAAAAACGTTACGAGGGAATTCACCGGAAGATCACTAACAGTATAGAAACGTTACAAGGGAATTCACCGGAAGATCACCAACAGTATAAAAACGTTACAAGGGAATTCACCGGAAGATCACTAACAGTATAAAAACGTTACAAGGGAATTCACCGGAAGATCACTAACAGTATAAAAACGTTACAAGGGAATTCACCGGAAGATCACCAACAGTATAAAAACGTTGCGAGGGAATTCACCGGAAGATCACTAACAGTATAGAAACGTTACAAGGGAATTCACCGGAAGATCACCAACAGTATAAAAACGTTACAAGGGAATTCACCGGAAGATCACCAACAGTATAAAAACGTTACAAGGGAATTCACCGGAAGATCACTAACAGTATAGAAACGTTACAAGGGAATTCACCGGAAGATCACCAACAGTATAAAAACGTTACAAGGGAATTCACCGGAAGATCACTAACAGTATAGAAACGTTACAAGGGAATTCACCGGAAGATCACCAACAGTATAGAAACGTTACAAGGGAATTCACCGGAAGATCACCAACAGTATAGAAACGTTACAAGGGAATTCACCGGAAGATCACCAACAGTATAAAAACGTTACAAGGGAATTCACCGGAAGATCACCAACAGTATAGAAACGTTACAAGGGAATTCACCGGAAGATCACCAACAGTATAAAAACGTTACAAGGGAATTCACCGGAAGATCACCAACAGTATAGAAACGTTACAAGGGAATTCACCGGAAGATCACCAACAGTATAGAAACGTTACAAGGGAATTCACCGGAAGATCACCAACAGTATAAAAACGTTACAAGGGAATTCACCGGAAGATCACCAACAGTATAAAAACGTTACAAGGGAATTCACCGGAAGATCACCAACAGTATAGAAACGTTACAAGGGAATTCACCGGAAGATCACCAACAGTATAGAAACGTTACAAGGGAATTCACCGGAAGATCACCAACAGTATAGAAACGTTACAAGGGAATTCACCGGTAGATCACCAACAGTATGGAGACGTTACAAGTGATTCACCGGAAGGTCAGCAACAGTATAGAAACGTTACAAGTGATTCGCCGGAAGGTCAGCAACAGTATAGAAACTTACAAGTGATTCGCCGGAAGAATACCAACAGTATAGAAACGTTACGAGTGATTCACCAGAAGATTACCAACATCATATAAACATTACGAGTGATTCACCGGAAGATTACCAACAGTATAGAAGCGTTACAAGGGAATTCATCGGTAGATCACCAACAGTATAGAAGCGTTACAAGGGAATTCATCGGTAGATCACCAACAGTATAGAAGCGTTACAAGGGAATTCATCGGAAGATCACCAACAGTATAGAAGCGTTGCAAGGGAATTCAGCGGAAGATCACCAACAGTATAGAAGCGTTGCAAGGGAATTCAGCGGAAGATCACCAACAGTATAGAAGCGTTACAAGGGAATTCATCGGTAGATCACCAACAGTATAGAAGCGTTACAAGGGAATTCATCGGAAGATCACTAACAGTATAGAAGCGTTGCAAGGGAATTCAGCGGAAGATCACCAACAGTATAGAAGCGTTGCAAGGGAATTCATCGGAAGATCACCAACAGTATAGAAGCGTTACAATGGAATTCATCGGTAGATCACCAACAGTATAGAAGCGTTACAAGGGAATTCATCGGAAGATCACCAACAGTATAGAAGCGTTGCAAGGGAATTCAGCGGAAGATCACCAACAGTATAGAAGCGTTACAAGGGAATTCATCGGTAGATCACCAACAGTATAGAAGCGTTACAAGTGATTCAGCGGAAGAACACCAACAGTATAGAAAATTATAAAATAAATTATAAATTAGTAAATTTACTGAATATTTTTTTTAAATATTACTCTCTCTCCTTTCTTTACGTTACTTTATATTTAATTCAGGTTTAGTGGGATTGTTATATTTTATTTATTCATTAATATTTGCTTTACTCAAACGTTGAATATAGTTGTAAAAAGATTAATTATTAATTCTCTTATATGTAATTCAAATACTTACTAACATGCAACTTAAAATCTGCCAAAAAAATGATAAACAAAATATAGAGACACTAAGGTAAGGAAAAAAAAATTGTTAAACATATTGTAAATTTTAAAGAAAATATTCTCAATTTACTTTCTGAACATATGTTTAGTTTTAATTAGATTCAAATTATTTTCTGTTATGACTAAAGAAAAATTCTCTAATGTAAATAGTGGAAACTTTTTAAATTTATGTCACTATACGATAATCGTTTAATTAATTTAATTCAAAATAACTATTAGTTTTCAAATTTTTTCATATAAATCATGACTGAAACAATCTTAGAAATGAAATTTTGTATCCAGTGTATCCCAGTGAGAGTTCTAACCATTTTGTATCCAGTGTATCCCAGTGAGAGTTCTAACCATTTTGTATCAAGTGTATCCCAGTGAGAGTTCTAACCATTTTGTATCCACTGTATCCCAGTGAGAGTTCTAACCATTTTGTATCTACTGTATCCCAGTGAGAGTTCTAACCATTTTGTATCCACTGTATCCCAGTGAGAGTTCTAACCATTTTGTATCCAGTGTATCCCAGTGAGAGTTCTAACCATTTTGTATCTACTGTATCCCAGTGAGAGTTCTAACCATTTTGTATCCAGTGTATCCCAGTGAGAGTTCTAGCCATTTTGTATCCAGTGTATCCCAGTGAGAGTTCTAGCCATTTTGTATCCAGTGTATCCCAGTGAGAGTTCTAGCCATTTTGTATCCACTGTATCCCAGTGAGAGTTCTAACCATTTTGTATCCACTGTATCCCAGTGAGAGTTCTAGCCATTTTGTATCCAGTGTATCCCAGTGAGAGTTCTAACCATTTTGTATCCAGTGTATCCCAGTGAGAGTTCTAACCATTTTGTATCCACTGTATCCCAGTGAGAGTTCTAACCATTTTGTATCCAGTGTATCCCAGTGAGAGTTCTAACCATTTTGTATCCAGTGTATCCCAGTGAGAGTTCTAACCATTTTGTATCCACTGTATCCCAGTGAGAGTTCTAACCATTTTGTATCCAGTGTATCCCAGTGAGAGTTCTAACCATTTTGTATCCACTGTATCCCAGTGAGAGTTCTAACCATTTTGTACCCACTGTATCCCAGTGAGAGTTCTAACCATTTTGTATCCACTGTATCCCAGTGAGAGTTCTAACCATTTTGTATCCACTGTATCCCAGTGAGAGTTCTAACTATTTTGTATCCAGTGTATCCCAGTGAGAGTTCTAACCATTTTGTATCCACTGTATCCCAGTGAGAGTTCTAACCATTTTGTACCCACTGTATCCCAGTGAGAGTTCTAACCATTTTGTATCCACTGTATCCCAGTGAGAGTTCTAACCATTTTGTATCCACTGTATCCCAGTGAGAGTTCTAACCATTTTGTACCCACTGTATCCCAGTGAGAGTAGATGTAATCCACTCACCATAATCTAGCAGGACATCTCATTCAGACTCACATGCAATGTAGTCATTGCGTGACCTCCCATTCCCTAACTTGCATTACCTTTAATATACAATGTATCTTATAGATTTATAATAGTACTAGTCTATCTATACACTTCCTTATACCTACATACAATTAACCTTATCTACTCCACTTTACTTCCTATAGTAACTCATTTGCTAAGTATAAGATTCTAGTATTTACTTACCTTAGTAGGACTTACTCACTATTTACATCAGAATATCCTCTCGTCCTTTCTCCCTAAAATGAAATCTTTGCACTTTATTCAGTCCATACTTCAGTAATATAAATACACAAAATAAGAGTTTGGAAAATAAACCATTGGGATCACTGGCAAATCTTCCGAACATTTGTTTTGAATGCATTGAGATAATTGAGAAAATGCAATGTCCCTAAGAAGACAGAACTCTCTGGTGGCTGCAATGGCGTCATGGGTCTATTGACCCACTTTAGCTACTCTGAACTCCAACGCCTAAAGTAATCCTATGCAGTTAAAACTACATTGTATTATAATCTTATTTTTTAGTCACATGAATAATGATTACATTTTTTCATAATACAATGCAAGAAAATCACAATATTATGGTATGGAGGAGGTTAAAAATGACTTATTGAAATCTAATCTCATATTAATGATAGGGAATAATGGAGTTTCATTTATTGATAAAATTACAACAGCTCTATAATAATTAAAGTCTCTATCAGAATGAATAAAAAACATCTGTTCCATCATTTATTGTATATACTTATATTTATAGAAGTATTATGATAATTTCACTTGAATTCAACAACCCTCTTTATCATTTCATATTTTTTGAAATTTTTCAATATTGAAACTCTTCCTTTTTAAATAAATCATCTAATATAACACCAAACCTGTAAAAATATTAGTTCGACCATTAATTTGTCAATTAATTCAAAACACAATGAGAGCCGCTCCATACATTTTAAGGCATGGATCATATTGTTAATTAAATTTAATGACTTCTAGGATTTATTAGACTTTATTCACTTTACACTCTCGAATGCAATCTCGAAAACTTTTGTACTAAAGTGTTATTATTCGCTTGAACATGATTGTACATTCGATCTCCTACACATCAGGCATCGAAATCTGGAACAACTATGGCTTGATTAACGGTAAAGCAATTCCAGTAATTAATATTCTACAGCCTTTATTTTACTATATATACATTTATATGAAAATGGGAATTGATACTTAATAACAATAACAGTAATTATATTTATAGAGTTAAATATTTTCGTATATAGTATAGTAGGACTCTGGAAATAAATCTTTGCAGTTTGTAGCAATGAATACATTTCATATCATATATTTGAACAGTTCCATTCTATAATCGAAAACTTGTTATTTCTTATATTGTGCAAATATTTAACTTTGGGTAAAACTTACACCCAGAGTACTTTCCTTTATTGGTCCTCGAGGAGATCTTTCACTGTGAAACTTTAAACTTCGACTATAAAACATGAATAAGCTACAGGGTGCTTAGAGTAATTACACCAAATAAACATAGAGTATTGTTAGTAACTTGGGAAACAATAGGAATAAGCTACAGGGTGCTTAGAGTAATTACACCAAATAAACATAGAGTATTGTTAGTAACTTGGGAAACAATAGGAATAAGCTACAGGGTGCTTAGAGTAATTACACCAAATAAACATAGAGTATTGTTAGTAACTTGGGAAACAATAGGAATAAGCTACAGGGTGCTTAGAGTAATTACACCAAATAAACATAGAGTATTGTTAGTAACTTGGGAAACAATAGGAATAAGCTACAGGGTGCTTAGAGTAATTACACCAAATAAACATAGAGTATTGTTAGTAACTTGGGAAACAATAGGAATAAGCTACAGGGTGCTTAGAGTAATTACACCAAATAAACATAGAGTATTGTTAGTAACTTGGGAAACAATAGGAATAATCTACAGGATGCTTAGAGTAATTACACCAAATAAACATAGAGTATTGTTAGTAACTTGGGAAACAATAGGAATAAGCTACAGGGTGCTTAGAGTAATTACACCAAATAAACATAGAGTATTGTTAGTAACTTGGGAAACAATAGGAATAAGCTACAGGGTGCTTAGAGTAATTACACCAAATAAACATAGAGTATTGTTAGTAACTTGGGAAACAATAGGAATAATCTACAGGGTGCTTAGAGTAATTACACCAAATAAACATAGAGTATTGTTAGTAACTTGGGAAACAATAGGAATAAGCTACAGGGTGTTTAGAGTAATTACACCAAATAAACATAGAGTATTGTTAGTAACTTGGGAAACTACAGGAACAATCTACAGGGTGCTTAGAGTAATTACACCAAATAAACATAGAGTATTGTTAGTAACTTGGGAAACAATAGGAATAATCTACAGGGTGCTTAGAGTAATTACACCAAATAAACATAGAGTATTGTTAGTAACTTGGGAAACAATAGGAATAAGCTACAGGGTGCTTAGAGTAATTACACCAAATAAACATAGAGTATTGTTAGTAACTTGGGAAACAATAGGAAAAAGCTACAGGGTGCTTAGAGTAATTACACCAAATAAACATAGAGTATTGTTAGTAACTTGGGAAACAATAGGAATAATCTACAGGGTGCTTAGAGTAATTACACCAAATAAACATAGAGTATTGTTAGTAACTTGGGAAACAATAGGAATAATCTACAGGGTGCTTAGAGTAATTACACCAAATAAACATAGAGTATTGTTAGTAACTTGGGAAACAATAGGAATAAGCTACAGGGTGCTTAGAGTAATTACACCAAATAAACATAGAGTATTGTTAGTAACTTGGGAAACAATAGGAATAATCTACAGGGTGCTTAGAGTAATTACACCAAATAAACATAGAGTATTGTTAGTAACTTGGGAAACAATAGGAATAAGCTACAGGGTGTTTAGAGTAATTACACCAAATAAACATAGAGTATTGTTAGTAACTTGGGAAACTACAGGAATAATCTACAGGGTGCTTAGAGTAATTACACCAAATAAACATAGAGTATTGTTAGTAACTTGGGAAACAATAGGAATAATCTACAGGGTGCTTAGAGTAATTACACCAAATAAACATAGAGTATTGTTAGTAACTTGGGAAACAATAGGAATAAGCTACAGGGTGCTTAGAGTAATTACACCAAATAAACATAGAGTATTGTTAGTAACTTGGGAAACAATAGGAATAAGCTACAGGGTGCTTAGAGTAATTACACCAAATAAACATAGAGTATTGTTAGTAACTTGGGAAACAATAGGAATAATCTACAGGGTGCTTAGAGTAATTACACCAAATAAACATAGAGTATTGTTAGTAACTTGGGAAACAATAGGAATAATCTACAGGGTGCTTAGAGTAATTACACCAAATAAACATAGAGTATTGTTAGTAACTTGGGAAACAATAGGAATAAGCTACAGGGTGCTTAGAGTAATTACACCAAATAAACATAGAGTATTGTTAGTAACTTGGGAAACAATAGGAATAATCTACAGGGTGCTTAGAGTAATTACACCAAATAAACATAGAGTATTGTTAGTAACTTGGGAAACAATTGGAATAATCTACAGGGTGCTTAGAGTAATTACACCAAATAAACATAGAGTATTGTTAGTAACTTGGGAAACAATAGGAATAATCTACAGGGTGCTTAGAGTAATTACACCAAATAAACATAGAGTATTGTTAGTAACTTGGGAAACAATAGGAATAAGCTACAGGGTGCTTAGAGTAATTACACCAAATAAACATAGAGTATTGTTAGTAACTTGGGAAACAATAGGAATAAGCTACAGGGTGCTTAGAGTAATTACACCAAATAAACATAGAGTATTGTTAGTAACTTGGGAAACAATAGGAATAATCTACAGGGTGCTTAGAGTAATTACACCAAATAAACATAGAGTATTGTTAGTAACTTGGGAAACAATAGGAATAATCTACAGGGTGCTTAGAGTAATTACACCAAATAAACATAGAGTATTGTTAGTAACTTGGGAAACAATAGGAATAAGCTACAGGGTGCTTAGAGTAATTACACCAAATAAACATAGAGTATTGTTAGTAACTTGGGAAACAATAGGAATAATCTACAGGGTGCTTAGAGTAATTACACCAAATAAACATAGAGTATTGTTAGTAACTTGGGAAACAATTGGAATAATCTACAGGGTGCTTAGAGTAATTACACCAAATAAACATAGAGTAATGTTAGTAACTTGGGAAACTACAGGAATAATCTTGGGCTATCTATTGAGCCATTATTCGCTAACTTATTTATTTAAATATTTAGACGTCTTATTTCTTTTAATATATAATAATTAACTAGAAGAAATTTAGAACGAATTTAATGACATATCTCCTTCCTTAAGGTGGACTTCCAATGTGGCGGCTGAAGCGGCTCGAGCCGCCGATATTCATTCCAATGCTACGACTGTAGCCACTCTACGACAGTCAGTTTCACTTAATTAATTAATTAAATAGTTAATTATTTTATTAGAACTAAGAAATTTATTTAGTATGAATTTACTTATTTAGTATTAATTAAATCATAAGTATTAATTTACTTATCAATATTAATTTGGGTAAATTCCTAGTTCACGTCCCTTTTTCATTTAGTGACGTGAACTAGGAACCGATCCAAATACTCTTAAAGGTGAAGCTTGTACTACGGACCATCTCAAAACGAATAGCCAATACAATGGACAAAAATAATCTGTAAAAAGAGACACTCGTCTCCTACAACGACCTCTATAAATTATATGGTTTAACATATACGTGTATTTTGTTCGTCAAGTATCTATTCATATATATTTCTTAGATTTTGAAGTATTACAATTTACAATTAACATATTGATATATTGTTACATTTTTCCTACCCGTTTTCATTGATTTGAAAATTATATAGAAATATAAAAGAGGTATAACTGCTTCTATTAATCGTTATACTTGCAGGTAAACTCAAACAGGAATTCAGTGCTGTCAGTAACAAGAAATATTTTTAGAAGTCAAATATCCTTACAGTATAGGCAAGAAAAAATATAATGCAAGGCCACATCTCTCCGACTAAAATCGATACAACAATCAAACTCCAAATATTTTTTATAGATAAAAAGTGGAGAAACCTCTTCCTCAAAGCAACCCTAAAGCTTAGCACTCGAACAATACAAAACAGGGTTATTTGAAACTTTCCCCGATCCCGGTAATGATAGTTTCAGCAACTGGACAAATATTTCATCCAGATATGTTTATTAGTATAAGGTCAAAAAGCTTCCCTCGAATGAAAAATTCCTCGTGTTTATCATCAACAGAGAAGTTCAACAATTTATCAATAATAAGCAATTACAAAATAACCAACCTGCTATGCTGAGGGATATCCAAACACAGTAACTGCCAGGAGGAAAACTGCCAAGCGGAAAACCGCCAGTCACATATTGGCAATTTATGTATTTTTTTACTTTTGATAAACACATTCTAAAAACAGTTTGATTCATAAAAAACAGCGCTAGCCATTCGTTAAGTGATTAAGGAGACATTCATTTTTTACAGTTATAACTAAAGTATATAGATATTGGATTAATTATTACTCAATGGAAAATATTATTTCAACATAGCTACTTTATAAGACACACAGTAAACCAAATTCAGTACACACAAATAAATTATAATTACCCTTTTTAACTTATTTGTTTAGTCACGTATATTTTAAAAACATGTATATATTTATATATCTATATAGGATTTTATATGTTTATAAGATTTATAATTTGTATCTTGTACATTATAAATTGAGTGAATGTTACATCACTTGTATGTATGTTCAATATTTATACAATAACAATTTTCATTTATATATAAAGTATTATTAATTAATATGCAATCAATTCGATCGAGTGAAATTGTCAGAGAATTAGGTAGGTAATAGCAGTTTGATAATCATAAATATTGTGTTGCAAATTCTAAATATTTCACAATCATCATCGATCGAATTTGTTTTTAATGAGTAAAAGCGAATATTAAGCTTGAAGGGTTGTTCAATTATCAAATTATAAACAAAAATGAAATAATTAGACACTAAACCCGTTATGAAATGATAATGTAGAGATGCGTTGTGTAAACAAAGAAATTGTACTTTGTCCCTAATACAATATATTATTTCTTTGTTTCTTCTTCTTTTAGTATTTTCTGAGAAAGGTTTTATTTTTTAATTTATATCAAGTGTTTGATTTTTCACGGTAATATTCATATAATAGTATATTTTATGTATTTTTCTAATAAAAAAACTAAATTTTTGTTTTTTATACTAAGTAAAAATGAATATTCCCTTAACTCCTTTTAACTAAGAGCGAACGTCGTTTTTTATAAATCAAAAAAATGTTATTACTGACTAAAGTAATAAAATTCAGTAAGTGACTGGCAGTTTTCCACCTGGCAGTTTTCCGCTCCGTAAGTTTTCCCCCTGGCAGTTTCCCGGACACCATCATTTCAATGCTATACAGAGGGATCTACAGAAAGTGTGGCAACACTCTCATTTCAATGCTATACAGAGGGATATACAGACAGTGTGGCAACACTCTCATCTCAATGCTATACAGAGTGATATACAGACAGTGTGGCAACACTCTCATCTCAATGCCATACAGAGTGATATACAGACAGTGTGGCAACACTCTCATCTCAATGCCATACAAAGTGATATACAGACAGTGTGGCAACACTCTCATCTCAATGCTATACAGAGTGATATACAGACAGTGTGGCAACACTCTCATCTCAATGCCATACAAAGTGATATACAGACAGTGTGGCAACACTCTCATCTCAATGCTATACAGAGTGATATACAGACAGTGTGGCAACACTCTCATTTCAATGCTATACAGAGTGATATACAGACAGTGTGGCAACACTCTCATTTCAATGCTATACAGAGGGATATACAGACAGTGTGGCAACACTCTCATCTCAATGCTATACAGAGGGATATACAGACAGTGTGGCAACACTCTCATCTCAATGCTATACAGAGGGATCTACAGACAGTGTGGCAACACTCTCATCTCAATGCTATACAGAGTGATATACAGACAGTGTGGCAACACTCTCATTTCAATGCTATACAGAGGGATCTACAGACAGTGTGGCAACACTCTCATTTCAATGCTATACAGAGGGATATACAGACAGTGTGGCAACACTCTCATCTCAATGCTATACAGAGTGATATACAGACAGTGTGGCAACACTCTCATCTCAATGCTATACAGAGGGATCTACAGACAGTATGGCAACACTCTCATTTCAATGCTATACAGAGGGATCTACAGACAGTATGGCAACACTCTCATCTCAATGCTATACAGAGGGATCTACAGACAGTGTGGCAACACTCTCATCTCAATGCTATACAGAGGGATCTACAGACAGTGTGGCAACACTCTCATCTCAATGCTATACAGAGGGATCTACAGACAGTGTGGCTCAATGCTATACAGAGGGATCTACAGACAGTGTGGCAACACTCTCATCTCAATGCTATACAGAGTGATATACAGACAGTGTGGCTCAATGCTATACAGAGGGATCTACAGACAGTGTGGCAACACTCTCATCTCAATGCTATACAGAAGGATATACAGACAGTGTGGCAACACTCTCATCTCAATGCTATACAGAGGGATCTACAGACAGTGTGGCTCAATGCTATACAGAGGGATCTACAGACAGTGTGGCAACACTCTCATCTCAATGCTATACAGAGGGATATACAGACAGTGTGGCAACACTCTCATTTCAATGCTATACAGAGGGATATACAGACAGTGTGGCAACACTCTCATTTCAATGCTATACAGAGTGATATACAGACAGTGTGGCAACACTCTCATTTCAATGCTATACAGAGGGATATACAGACAGTGTGGCAACACTCTCATTTCAATGCTATACAGAGGGATATACAGACAGTGTGGCAACACTCTCATTTCAATGCTATACAGAGGGATATACAGACAGTGTGACAACACTCTCATTTCAATGCTATACAGAGGGATCTACAGACAGTGTGGCAACACTCTCATCTCAATGCTATACAGAGGGATATACAGACAGTGTGGCAACAATGTCAACTCCATCTAGACATTCTAGAAGCAAAGTTTAACAAAATATTAAATATTTACGCATTTCAGTTACATACGATTGCCACTGGCAATAAAATAAATAATAGATTTTCTAAGAAATATTATATTGTTTTGAAGAATCGAATGGTAAAAATTGGAAAGATGTTATGGTTATAATATTTATTGTTCTCAATTTTGGATGTTTCTGTAGAATTTAGAGTGTTCTTTATGCAATTAAATATATTCATTTTGAAAGATTATTGTTGTCATGAAGATATCTTATACTTATCCAAAAGTAAAAAAAATGTTTCAATTATAGAAAAAAATGTGCCAAATTAACTCATATTCAATATTATTTTCTTTGACATTATAACATGTACTCATTTTACAACAATAAAATCAATACTCGAGAATAGAGAGTTTTGACTTGCCTAATGGATTTGATTAGGAGGAAATTCGTTCAGGATTCAATCTTTGGAGTCAGTCAACATCAGAAGTTTCTTAACTGTGTCCCAACTTCGGCAATTTCCCTGCAACACTTCGAGAAACAATATTTTAACTCTTTTACACAAGAGTTTGGCGGAAAAGAGAACACTAACCTCTCTGATGCTCAATAAAAATACTACATTGAGATCAATGGACCTCTTAAAGCTAATTTACGAAGAATTTCATTTCAATTGCTAGCAATAGTACAGTTTTAAGGAATTTTTCTCAAATCATCATATTTTTTCTCATCTTAATGCAATTGAATATAATTAAGATAAATGATAATATTTTTTTCCACCAAAGTTCATTCTCGATATCAATATACAACTCTCATTCAAAATTACAGTTAAATTTCTCCCACGTCTTTAAAGTTTGCAGATGTTTCATTTACTTACCATTATAATAAGGTCATGTAGGTTTGTCACTAAGAAATATTTCTAATTGGTGGATCTTTCATTTACTTACCATTATAATAAGGTCATGTAGGTTTGTCACTAAGAAATATTTCTAATTGGTGGATCTTTCATTTACTTACCATTATAATAAGGTCATGTAGGTTTGTCACTAAGAAATATTTCTAATTGTTGATCTTTCATTTACTTACCATTATAATAAGGTCATGTAGGTTTGTCACTAAGAAATATTTCTAATTGTTGATCTTTCATTTACTTACCATTATAATAAGCTCATGTAGGTTTGTCACTAAGAAATATTTCTAATTGTTGATCTTTCATTTACTTACCATTATAATAAGCTCATGTAGGTTTGTCACTAAGAAATATTTCTAATTGGTGGATCTTGTCAGAACAGAGGGTGTGAATTAGTGCCAAATCTAAAACTGCAATCGAGAGTCTTGTCAACACTCAACTTTTCTCAAAACTCCACATCAAGTCAAAACTTTAGTAGTTCATGTTTTTCGTCTCTATTTTATTGCTCTTCCACTTTTAGTTTTTATTTGGAAAATACTAATATGTTAAAAAATTATCATGTGACTTTTGATAATTTATTTATTCACACCTAATAATGAGAATTCAAAGAATTTGAAAGTTTTAACATGAAATGGTTATATATTTATTTCTAAATAACTTATTTTGGCCAGAGATGGTGCCCAAACAGTGAAGGAGTTTCAGCCTCGTAGCATCGCTATGTTGTATAATAATTAGAACTTGAATATACTACGTATAATTCGGTCTAATTAATTTAAAGCTTATAATTGTCAAACATAAAAACCAGTTTGAAGAATGAACCAGCAGGCTCATTTAGCTAAGAAAATGGTTTAGTAGTCATAGATCTCTTGTAGACACAAGCTACAATGAATCTAAGCTGTATGTAGCCGAGAGTAATTCCCATTGACAGCAAAATAGAGCAAATGGCGGCAAATTGTCTCCTTCACATTCCTTATAAAGCAAGCTGAATACTCAGACCAAAGTTACACTCTTCTGAGAACATTTTTAGTTGCTGCCAAAATTATTCTTTCTTAAGCCACGTCTCATATGTAATTGAAGGTCTCTTGGAAAAGGTCATCCACCTGATGATATGGAAGATCCAATCAATATCTGATCATCATTATAAAATACACATTCACAAGCTCCTCCAATTGAATTAAATTCAATGAAAGATCTGGCAAATATCGCTTCTTTCATCAGGACTCCTGAATAACATTCTTGATTGCAAATTACTATCTACCAAATTATAAATGATGTTTCTTTAGTGTTATTGATAAAAGTTCAGTGTTACGTAAAAATAAACTAATAACATATTATGCACTTTTCTCTTGATCATTTATTGCTAATTGCTTAATTCAGTTATCTAATTAAAAAAAGCAATTCCTTTTCACGGACATAACATAATCAGTAATTATATCTGAATACATTTTTATGAAATTTTCAGTTTAAAAGATATCATTTTTACTAATGATTTACTTATTAACATGTTAGTAGTAAATTAAGAAATATTTTGTAGCTTTTGTACTCAATAAAAAAGTTACAAATATTAGTCAATGCGAATGGTGTTTGCTGTAATCTTGCTATGAGGATAAGAAACTTGACTTTGATTTTTAAGTCTTAAAATTTATAGTTGTTACAGGGACATCAAATGGACAACACAAAATTCACTGCAATTTTAGAAAGATTTCTATTTTTATTTTCTACAGACATTGTGTTAATAAATAAACAGAGTAAAGATACTTCTGAATGGGAGAGGAAAGATTTGATACCAAGAAATAACAAAATATTAAGATGAAGAAATATATTCCTGTAGAGTAAGTTAATACACAAGCCACCACTGGCCAGTTCATATCATTAGTTTATTATCAACATTCTAGTTATTTTCTTGTACATCAAGTTGGTTCCTTGTTCAGAAAGGTGGTGTCCTAAATCCTTTGATTTGTTCTCTTTATATTGAAATACAGAGCAACCTGCACAAAAACCTAAGTGCTATTCAATGTAGAGTGCATGCACAGCAATCCACAGTGCAAAATTAGGTCAAGGGTATCACTATACATGGTAGTAACATCGCTCTTTTGTATACTTCTCATAATCATTGCGAATACACGTAACTGTGGAAGATTCCACGAAATTAGAACATTTTAGTGTCGTTTAGCTGCAGACTGAGTCTGATGGAATAGTACTATCTGTTGAATAGATATCTAGATATAGATAATTAGATATACTTAGATGGAATGGTGTTTGTACTATCTGTTGAATAGATATCTAGATATAGGTAATTAGATATACTCAGATGGTACTCAGGAGGAATGGTGTATGTACTATCTGTTAAATAGATATCTAGATATAGGTAATTAGATATACTTAGATGGTACTCAGGAGGAATGGTGTATGTACTATCTGTTAAATAGATATCTAGATATAGATTTACTCAGGAGGAATGGTGTCTGTACTACCTGTTAAATAGATATCTAGATCTAGATTTACTCAGGAGGAATGGTGTAAGTACTATCTGTTAGATAAATAAATAAACTGTAGAGGTAGGAAAGATTTTTCTCAATTAATGAATTACTTGTTTGAAATGATTTATCTGGTGATGTTATATTAAAGAACAATCAGGCAGGATGAGGTTAATGAATGGCTATTGCAATTCAAATGGATATTGAAATCTTAATTAGGTTAGTGTAAGGAGATTGGAATTGTAGCGACAGAGCTATCAATTTGACGCTCTATCCTGATTGGCTGCAGAAGAATTTATGTAAATTGCAGGGGATTTTGCTTCATGTATAATAACTTCTCACCATAGACTCTTTAAGTAGAGGAAATAGTGGTGTCTAATACCATTCAACTTAGAATTGTTAACTGCAATCTTCCACCGAATGGTCAATGGGATGAGAATGTGATATAAAGACCTAAAATACTACATTTGCCTAAGTGACAGTCTGAACAACTCAGAGTAATTTCATTCTATCAAAAGATTAGATTGGAAAAAAACTGAGAACACATACAAGAAAAAATGAAAATAATACAACATACTGACGTGAAACAAGTATTTTAAAAAAACGTTTATTTTTTTCAGAATTTTAGTAAAATATTAACCAAACCTAACATTATCAAATATAAAAGATGATGATTAGCAATTGTAGGAGGACATTGATACAAAACATACAGCGAGTGCATTTAAGAAATGGTTCGAAGATATTGGAATTCATGTTTTAAAATGGCTCAGTCAATCACCAGTGTTGAATCACATTAAAATGTGTGGGTGACAATTTATGAAGTCCTCTAACTTATACACCAATTTCAGACTATTGCCATGGAATGATGGGGAAAATTTAGGTTATAATTGCTAGTAACTGTAAAAACTACAGAATAGTTTGCAATTGACAACAGTAATTAGTAGCAGAGGAGATTCAATTAAATATTAACCATTCTATCTGAATCTGTCTACATATTACTTTTATTACCTATCTTATGAAATGTTGAATAAATCGTAAATATTTAATAAAAGAAACATTTATTGTGAACTTATTTGAAGTCTAGTTATTTTTCTAGACTATCGTACAAAATCTGTTTATATTGGAACCTTAACAGGTGTAATAGTTTAAAGCCTTTCAGTGGCTCAGTATAGTGCTCTATTTGTCTCAGTGTTTACTAGCTTCTTAAATTTCCTGCTGTGCATAACTATTTCTCCTTGTCTTTCTAGGGTTCTAGGTAAATTCCCACGCGGAAAATTCCACCACGGAAGATTCCACCGCATAATAATGGATTTCATTTACAGAAGGTTGAACATTTAATAAAAACTGATTCGAAAAAAAATGTTTAATACCGAAATGAAATAATTATCAATATATTTTAATATAAAACAGAAAAATTTCTGAAACTGTTTAATAATCTCTATTGAAAGTATTGCAAAATAAAGTTTAGATATAATGTGAATCAACTAAATTTTGAACATAGAGTTAAGCAGGTAAATTGCGGTACATTAACTGGCTCCGATCTGAAACCACAGACACACGAATAAAAATCATAAATTCAAAACTCACAAAGATATTTAAATCATAACACGTACAGAGTTTGTTTAGCTATGCAACACATGAAAATAAATTAAGTTAAGCAGATCGCTGATATAAAAATAGACTCTAAAGAAATAGACACTAAAAACATTCTTGTCATTTTGCTTCTTAATATGAACCTTTTCAATAATGAATATATACCAAACAAAATTTATTTTTGTATCAAATACTAAGATCTGAACTTTAGTGGCTCTGTTGATAGATTCAAGAAGCTAAATTTAGCAGTGTTATAAATTTTTCCACTAAATGGTGGAATCTTCCTCGATGGAATTTTCCACATCTGACATTAAACGCCGGTGGAATCTTCCGCGGTGGAATCTTCCGCGATGGAATCTTCCTGGTGGAACTTTCCGCGGTTCTATATACTATATTCAATATAAATATAATCGATAATTATTACGGAATGTACGTTCTGGGAATATATCCATTTTACCGTGTGTCTTCACAATTTTAGGTAAACTTATTTTCTATATTGTTGAATTGTCATCATTGCAATAATGTTAAAAATTATATTTGTATACTATCTTGTACCTGTTCATTGCAGGTACCTCATTGATTGCTCGTTGTCTGCTCATTGATTGCTTATTGATTTCTGGTTGTCTGCTCATCGATTGCTCATTGATTGCTTATTGATTGCTCATTGATTGCTTATTGATTGCTCGTTGTCTGCTCTTTGATTGCTCATTGATTGCTCATTGATTGCTCGTTGTCTGTTCTATTTTGATAAATAAAATGACTACTTGACGATGCTTTCAATGCGAGTTAAACCTACAAAAAGACACACTCGAATACCAAAACTAACGGGTTGCTTAAAAAAATCATGAACCCCTAATACCCAGAAAGTTAAGTTAGCTTGGAACTTTACATTTATATTATTTCATTTCATTAATATAATATAAAATTATATTTTATAATTCACTTGGTACCTATGTATTTTTTTCAAAAAGCTGAAAGCTATACATTTTTTTTCACATCATCACTATATCAATGTTAATATATGTTGTGAAAGTGATTTAAAATTAACTCAATTTGAAAAAAAATTATCATCGGGAGATCACCTAGTGCAGCCAATTACGAACGTTAGAATATTATCGTGGTGAATGGCTGACGATGTACAATAAAAGTATTAAATTGATCATTAATTACATAAAACTAATTACTTACTAAGATTTTTAATACTCTTAAATCATTCGGTTCTTTGAACTTTTATCAAAGAGATTTCATCATTTCAATATACGCCAAGTTGAAAACTAACTAGATCATAGAAAATGAAATGTACACATAAAAGAGTTACAATAATATCATACCTCGCTCTTACATATATTAACATTTGTAATAAGAGTGGGATGTAATAAAAACGGGGCCCGACTTTACGTTGACGTCTGATATTAAAGTAATATAGATTTCATTTTAATTTTCACAGTGAATCACTGAGAAAGATTATAAATGATGTGAGAAAGTTTTGAAGACGAGCAAAGTTAGCAGAGTGTTCCGTATCTTCATCTTTTTAGTTCAGTGTGGTATATAAATGGCCTTTCTAATCACTGTTCCGTATCTTCATCTTTTTAGTTCAGTGTGGTATATAAATGGTCTTTCTAATCACTATTCCGTATCTTCATCTTTTTAGTTCAGTGTGGTATACAAATGGTCTTTCTTATCACTATTCCGTATCTTCATCTTTTTAGTTCAGTGTGGTATACAAATGGTCTTTCTTATCACTATTCCGTATCTTCATCTTTTTAGTTCAGTGTGGTATACAAATGGTCTTTCTAATCACTATTCCGTATCTTCATCTTTTTAGTTCAGTGTGATATACAAATGGCCTTTCTAATCACTGTTCCGTATCTTCATCTTTTTAGTTCAGTGTGGTATATAAATGGTCTTTCTAATCACTATTCCGTATCTTCATCTTTTTAGTTCAGTGTGGTATACAAATGGTCTTTCTAATCACTATTCCGTATCTTCATCTTTTTAGTTCAGTGTGGTATATAAATGGTCTTTCTAATCACTATTCCGTATCTTCATCTTTTTAGTTCAGTGTGGTATACAAATGGTCTTTCATATCACTATTCCGTATCTTCATCTTTTTAGTTCAGTGTGGTATACAAATGGTCTTTCTTATCACTATTCCGTATCTTCATCTTTTTAGTTCAGTGTGGTATATAAATGGTCTTTCTAATCACTATTCCGTATCTTCATCTTTTTAGTTCAGTGTGGTATACAAATGGTCTTTCTTATCACTATTCCGTATCTTCATCTTTTTAGTTCAGTGTGGTATACAAATGGTCTTTCTAATCACTATTCCGTATCTTCATCTTTTTAGTTCAGTGTGGTATACAAATGGTATTTCTTATCACTATTCCGTATCTTCATCTTTTTAGTTCAGTGTGGTATATAAATGGTCTTTCTTATCACTATTCCGTAACTTCATCTTTTTAGTTCAGTGTGGTATATAAATGGTCTTTCTAATCACTATTCCGTATCTTCATCTTTTTAGTTCAGTGTGGTATACAAATGGTCTTTCTAATCACTATTCCGTATCTTCATCTTTTTAGTTCAGTGTGGTATACAAATGGTCTTTCTAATCACTATTCCGTATCTTCATCTTTTTAGTTCAGTGTGGTATACAAATGGTCTTTCTAATCACTATTCCGTATCTTCATCTTTTTAGTTCAGTGTGGTATACAAATGGTCTTTCTAATCACTATTCCGTTATCTTCATCTTTTTTGTTCAGTGTGGTATACAAATGGTCTTTCTAATCAATATTCCGTATCTTCATCTTTTTAGTTCAGTGTGGTATATAAATGGTCTTTCTAATCACTATTCCGTATCTTCATCTTTTTAGTTCAGTGTGGTATACAAATGGTCTTTCTAATCACTATTCCGTATCTCTATGTCATAACTTCAGTGTGGTATATAAATGGTTTTTAAAATCACTCTGAGTTAGTTGTACAGGGTGACCAACAAAAAACTGGTTGAAAGTTAATGCTTATAATTAAAAAAGTAATTGGTGTAGAAAGATGATACACAAATCACATAAAATAATGTATTCTCAAATTTCATTTAATATCAAATATATCGAAAACTATATCAAATGAGGGATACAGATATCTCAATTCACCATAATAGATGTTTTGTCAGCACATTGAATTCAACCCTCATAAATCATTTTGCAACTAACTATTGAATAACATGTTTTCATTTCTAAACATTATGATTTAATTAGTTCTGCAACTAAAGTTTAGAGAAATTATGTAGGAAAATACAAGAGAAAATACAATAAGGGTTTGAGTTTGTTCAATAAATGGACAAGAAATGAAGTGTTTGAGAAACCATTGCACTAGCAGAAAGTGACAATTCGGTGCAGTTTGAGTTCGCATAGGCCATGGTCTATATTTTAATTTTAAACTTAGAAACTGAAAATATTTGATCTGTAAACACCGACGAGTACATTGAAATGTTAAATACTGTAACGACTGACGACAATCATCTTGACGTTTGGTTCCAATAGGTCACTGCAACTGCATACACATTCTCGTTTGCACTAGATTAGTTGAAAAATCATTTCAAGGACAAGATAATCTCGCACTACACCGTTTTCTCTGGTCAACTAGGTCCTTTGATCTTTCACCTTTGGATTTTATCTCTTATATACGTTAAAGAGAGGGTATTTAAATTAGGACCAAACTTTATTGAAGACTTGAAGCAAGTAATACGTGGAGTAACCAAAATATATTAGTTGCAGTAATGGCTAATTTTGAAAAAAAAAGATTTAATCTCTATATTAAGGGAACCGTTCCCGGGAAAAATGGCATAATTAAAGAAAAAATTTTATTGTGTAAATAGTTGCTTTTTACCCTTCAGAGCTCACATGTTACTCTAACCCCCTGGGGAGAGGGAGAAAGGGAAAAGGGGACCGGGGGGTAGGGAGTCAATATGTACTCTAAAAACCAACTCTCGGCCAATTATAATTCGTAATAATTAATTATCTCGCTATATCTGGTATTTAACGTGCCACTGATCAGATGCACACTAAGGTATGCCCCTCAGTTACCCGCAAACCTTCACAGGAGTCGTATGAAGCGTGTCAGATTGTCAAACTTTGAATGGGATTTTCTATTAGTTCAGAGATCTAAAAATCTTGTAATTCAAAAGCCTAAGGCGCTTACAATTTTGAAGCAACGACATTGCTATTTTTTGCATTCGATTCTCCCCGGAATTCTCTACAAACTCTGGAAGAGTTTTATTTAATTTTCGAATTATTTTTCAAAATATTGTATTTTGAAATTTATATTTTTTCATTTTTTTCACTAAAAATTTCAATAATTCGAAAACCAATTCGAAAAATCAAAAAAACGCTACCACAGTTTGTAGAAAATCTTGTGGAGAAACGAAAGCAAAAAGTCATAATGTCATAGCTACAAAATTGTAGTATCCATTTATTAATTTACACACTGTTCAAAATTTGTTCGAAATTCGAATAACTCGTTTTCTATGGGTCGAATCGAAAAAATATCATGACACAAAAACATCTTAGAATTCATTTTATATGTGTGTACAAAGTTTCACAACCGTAGCTTCGATAATAATAAACTTTTCAAAATCTGGGAACTGTGCCCTCAAGCACCGCTGTGGCCATTTCAAGCACTTGTTATAAACTGAATAAAACTTGAGAATATACTCTTTGATGTGATTATGTTTTACCTTTGTACACCAATAAATTTTTAAGTTATAAGCATTTAATTTCGACCAGTTATTTAATGGTCACCCAGTATAATTATACTAGAAACTTTATTGAGAGTACTTGATACATCATACATCAAAATATCCATTTAATAGTAAAAATATTATTATTATTGTTGAAATTACTAACTAAAAAATCAAAAATAATAATATTGCATTAAAATGCAGACATTAGGCATTTTCAAACGATTTACATCTTATTCAAATTTAAAAATTCGTAAGTATTTTTATAATATCAATCATATCCTGATGCTAAATTTATCTCTTAGATAATTACATTTCATTCAAATTCATTAGCAAGTTCGTAGATCCTAGCCAATTAATGCTGTCATATCTAGATGCGTGAATGGACAGAATGCCTGCGGCCAAAACGCTTACAACAAATGCATAAGAACAAATCTCCTAACGTACAAAACGCATAACGGACAAAATGCCTAACGGACAAAATGCCTAACTGACAAAATGCCTAACGGACAAAATGCCTAACGGACAAAATGCCTAACTGACAAAATGCCTAACTGACAAAATGCCTAATGGACAAAATGCCTAACAGACAAAATGCCTAACGGACAAAATGCCTAACGGACAAAATGCCTAACGGAAAAAATGCCTAACGGACAAAATGCCTAACGGAAAAAATGCCTAACGGACAAAATGCCTAACGGACAAAATGCCTAACGGACAAAATGCCTAACGGACAAAATGCCTAACGGACAAAATGCCTAACGGACAAAATGCCTAACGGACAAAATGCCTAACTGACAAAATGCCTAACGGACGAAATGCCTAACGGACAAAATGCCTAACTGACAAAATGCATAATGGACAAAATGCCTAATGGACAAAATGCATAATGGACAAAATACCTAATGGACAAAATGCCTAATGGACAAAATGCCTAACGGACAAAATGCCTAACGGACAAAATGCCTAACGGACAAAATGCCTAACGGACAAAATGCCTAACTGACAAAATGCCTAACTGACAAAATGCCTAACGAACAAAATGCCTAACGGACAAAATGCCTAACGGACAAAATGCCTAACGGACAAAATGCCTAACGGACAAAATGCCTAACGGACAAAATGCCTAACTGACAAAATGCCTAATGGACAAAATGGCTAACAGACAAAATGCCTAACGGACAAAATGCCTAACGGAAAAAATGCCTAACGGACAAAATGCCTAACGGAAAAAATGCCTAACGGACAAAATGCCTAACGGACAAAATGCCTAACTGACAAAATGCCTAACGGACAAAATGCCTAACGGACAAAATGCCTAACGGACAAAATGCCTAACGGACAAAATGCCTAATGGACAAAATGCCTAACGGACAAAATGCCTAACGGACAAAATGCCTAACTGACAAAATGCCTAACGGACAAAATGCCTAACGGACAAAATGCCTAACGGACAAAATGCCTAACGGACAAAATGCCTAACTGACAAAATGCCTAACTGTGACGTTTGTTAGTTTACTTCCCTATAACGTCTCAGTGTATGGGCTCTAAGTGATTAGGATCCTACTCTATAAAGTATTGTCAGATTCCTTTCTCTTTATATATCTCTTTCTACTAAATACTCATGGTACCATGCCCTAGAACCACCTTGCCACTATGGTTCCGACCTCAGGCCTCTGGTCCAAGCTTAACTGTATTTAAGGGTAATAATGGTAAAGTAATTAACACTTAAAGAGATTATATTCATTGGTCAAGCACATGTTATTACAAAGAATATCTCCACTAGAACGCTCGCAAGTTAAGGTCTCAAATAACTACGAACAGGAGATAAGGTGTGTAGCTCACGAGAGCGAATCGGTAACTGACTTGAATGTCACTTACTTACAATCATATAGGTTCGTGATGATAGTAATGCATACACAATTGCTGTGTTTGCTTTACCACATCGCTCCCCCCTTCCGAAAATTTCAAAGTTACAATTCACATTTTTCCAAAACTGCCAGCTGGTTTGTCTACCCATTGTTACTCTATATTGAACAATGTTCAGACGCTCACGCTGTTAGTGGAAACATGTATAATGGATCTCTTGAAATTTCTCGAACCGGTAATAAATAGATTATTAGAAAATTGAAAAATTTGAGTTTTAATTCGTTCTAGAAATATGTAAGACTAATGTGCATTCACCAAATTTTCTTAAATTTTTAATCTTACCTATACAATCTTAATTTTGCTTTAACAATATTTTTATTTATTCTCAAAATAATCTAAGTTACTCCTACCTAATATGTCTCAGTTCAAAATGTAACAACTTTTTCATTTTATAAACGTAATAACTTGCCTAATCTATTTGAGATCACACCCCTCCCTCCTAATATGTAGATTTTTAGTCTAAATATTAACAGAGACCTTTGATCACTCCAATACATTACACAAATTGTTATTGCATTTACATTTAAAAAAAAAATTTATAATAAAAAAAAAAATTTTCATTTATAAGAAATATATTTAATTAACTTAGTTATGTTTTATTTTAATAAACTTCCTTCTTTATTGATAAAAGTAATTTTTCTTTTTAATTTATCATATGTTATGATATCGTATTTTATGACCTTTTAATGAATTTATATTCGTAATTGAATTTATATGAATTTTGATCATCTTTATCAAATTTTGAGACAGTTGTGATCTTTAAATTTAAATCTTAAAATTAACACCGAAAAAAAAAATTAAACTTAAAATTAACACCGAAAAAAAAATTAAACTTAAAATTAAATTCAATTGAAAAAACGATTATTATTAATTTTCACTTAAAATTACCCAAACTTAAAATTAAATTTTTTTTTTAAATAATGATCAAATTGAGTTTGAGAAAAAAAATCTTAAATGCTGTTAGGTTTAGTTTTGGTAATTTCGCTTTTTGGCTTTCGTTTTGCCTGAGGCATTACTATAATTGTTGTCGCCTGTATATTAACTGCCTGATCATTAAAAACATTTACTGTTCCACCTAGTTCCCTGATCTAAAGGGGCACCGCGCTTTATCTGATTGAAGGCTTCAGTCGCCATCTTAGACCTCAAATTCCTAATTTCGTACATCCTCATGTCTTCTTCTGACTTCATCTTTCTTGACTGATTATAACCACATACCAGAATCATCACAACCAGTAGTGTTAGAATTAACACTAAAATGTCGCTGAACAAGTCTGGTATTAGGTCGTACTTTGTAGACCCCATGTTTTTAATGGTTTGCTCCAAATGAGCCTTGTTCATCGAAGTTGATTTCTGGATCAGCTCCACTACTGAGTTCAGGTCATAGTTGCTCTGAGACTGTCCCATCGCTCCAGCTGATTACTTCTCACGACCTTGAATTACAGTTCTGTGTGTCAACCGGCTGTGAGTGGCTGAGAGTCAGTCACTGGCTGTTTTTGGGTCTGTTGGCTGTGTGGATGGCTGTGGCCTTGCTGCCTCACGGTCACTGAAATCAAAACGACACTGTTAGATCATGGCCCCTGTTCATTTTTTAGGTATTTTATCAGATTTCAGTCTCATTTTGAATTAATCATTTTTGCTTTTAAATTATTTCAGTATTTCATCCTAAATTTGAATATATATATATATTTTTTTTTCAAATTTTCATTCAAACAATTTTACTACTACGTTTACAGAATATAATTCATCTTATTCGTTACACCAACATATAAACACAAAATTTAAAATTAACATGCATACAACAAAAAAAAATTAATCCTCTTAAAATTATTATATGAAATTTTATATTAATAAAATTCATAATTCATCCCATCAACTTAAACTAAATACATACAATTATTACAATTAAATTACATACAATTAAATACATACAATAATTCTCTTACTGAGCAAAGGAAATATTGTAGTTTGAACAATGAATTGTATGCTCTGTTCGTTTGACTCGCGTAAGCAAAAAAAAAATGTAAACATTTCTCTGACTCTTTGCATGTAACCGTGTTATATGTCACGTGTTCGTGTAAATGTAACATGTTACTCATGTTACTTCGTCTTATGTGTTCCTTTTGTGGGCTATATGATGTTTGTTTATATTCAAATTTCTCATAATTTGATTTCCTGTTTAATGATGTTAATGAAATTATTTAATTAATTTGTTGTGAATTTTTCCAACTTAGTTAGATAATTTATATTGCTCGTTATCGTTTGATGTCCTAATTGAATTATAGCTTTGTTTTTTTTCACTTGTAATACTGTACCTGGTCCTATCCAATTTAATTGTAATTTATGTGTTTTTTGATGATTTCTAATTAATACTCGATCACCTATCTGTATAATTTTGTCTTTTCGTGTCTTATTGTGGTAAATTATGCGTTTGTTTGATTGATTAATTATGTTAGCTCTTATCTGATCTTGAATAAATAGAGCTTGTCTGGCCTTGATTTTGACTATTGATTCTGATGTATCTAAATTGTAAATGTTATCCAAATTTTCTGCTTGAATATTTGGAGATGTATCACGGCCAAAAAGAGCGTATGAGGGTGTATCTTTCAAGGTCAAATTAACCTGGTTGTTAATTGTGTTTTGGACAATATCGAGAAACATGTCCCAATTATTGTGATCTACTGTGGCTACATAGAATCTTAATAATTTGTTAATTTTCTGGTTATTACGTTCACAAATTCCATTGGAATATGCTGAATATGGTAATACCTCACATTTGTATATCTGATGCATTTCACTGAAAGTTCTAATTGCGTTAGACTTGAATTCTTTCGCACAATCCGACATTAACGTTTTGGGATATCCACAACGACTAAATGTTTTACTTAGACAATCAATTACTGTGTTAGTTGATTTGTCAGCTACTGCGTGTAATTCGTTATATCTTGTCAACATACATGTTATTGATAAAATATATTTGTTGTTCGTGTCAGTTGTTATAAAAGGTCCAATAAAATCAAATGAAACTGCTTCAAATGGTGTATTAGCTACTGGGGCAGACATTAATTTAATTGGTGTATCTAGACTTCCTTTAAGGATTTTGCAAACGTCACATCTTTTAATAAAAGATTCTATGACCGATCTTTCTTGAAAATGATAATATTTTAGTCGAAATTGAAATAGCGTATGAGCTAAACCACAATGGGTGTTAAAATGTATTGAATTAATTACTAAATTGATCATTTCATTTGGTATAACATAATTAACAATACTGGCTGCCCGAGTATCTATTTTCCGATGTCGATATAATATTCCGTCTAATATGAAAAATTCAGCTATGTTCCTAGATGTTCCTAATTGTTTTTTCTGTAATATATCCATTATTTCCTTAAAAGCAAAGTCGTTTGACTGTGCAGTCTTTAGTCTGTTTAAAGTCCATGTTATGTCTTCGTGTTTAGGTATGTAGTTCAGAAATGGTTTTTCTTTGTTGATTTTATACAATTTAGATGTATCTGATTCTTGTTCGTTGTCTGAGTCTGTTTCTGAGTCATTGTCATTGTCGTTAATAATTTGTGGTACATTTAGCTTAGCCCTCGATCTTGTGGTTGCTATATAATTTTCAATTGAATTACAACTTTCATTAGATGGTGTTAAAAGTTCACAATCATCTATTGTTTCTTCCGTTAAAGGAGTTAATCTACTAAGGGTATCGGCTACCACATTCCTCTTACCTTCAAAATATTTGATGGTAGACTCATATGTGCTAGTTTCGATTGCCCACCTGGCCATCGCCGTGTCTAAAGGCAGTTTATTACCAAAAAATGCACATAAGGGTTTGTGGTCAGTTAAAATGGTAATAGGATACCCTAGACATAGGTACTGAAATTCCTTTAAAGCTAGATGTATTGCAAGAAACTCTTGTTTAGTCGTGGAGTACCTTTTTTGAGTAGAATTTAATGATTTACTGAAATATGCTATGGGTCTTAATGTTTTGCTTTTGGTCGAATCTGGTTGTAGCAATGCTGCGCCAACTCCGGTATTTGAGCTGTCAGTAAATAAATAAAATGGTCTGGAATAATTTGGATGTGCTAAAACCGTATCTGATGTCAAAATATTTTTGAGACTAGTGAAGCTAGCCTCACATTCGTCAGTCCAGTCAAATTTAGTGTCCTTCCTTAATAGTCTATATAATGGGTCGGCTTTCTGACTAAATTTAGGTACGAACTTACGAAAATAATTCGCAAGCCCTAAAAATCGCTGAAGTTGTTTAACATCTGTTGGTCTAGATGCTTCTCTAAGTTTTTCGTTTTGGATACATCGGATGCCCTCAGTAGTGACTCGATGTCCAAGAAAATTAATTTCGTGTTTAAAGAATTCACACTTCTCTAATTTTAATCTCAAATGAGCGTCACGTAAATTCATTAGCACTTGGCCAATATCATTTAAATGTTGTTCATATGATCGACTAAAAATTAGGATGTCATCAATAAATACGAAACATAGTTTCCCTAATACATTACTTAACGCTTTTGTCATTATTGCTTGAAATACTTTTGGACTATTGACATAACCGAATGGTAGCTTTCTGAACTGCCACTTTTTACCATTTACCGCAAATGCTGTAAGTTTTTTAGACTCCTCGGAGAGTTCCACCTGGTGAAATGCACTCCTCAGATCTAAACTAGAAAATATCTTTGATCCACCTAAAGATCCAAGCATGTCGTCAACCCTAGGTAACGGAAATCCTTGTATATGGACACACTTATTTAATGATCTGAAATCTATTACGGGTCGTATTTCCCCATTCTTTTTATGAACAACGATAACCGGGAAGTTGTACTCGGACATTGAAGGTTCTATAGTTCCTTCCTTTAACATTGACTTATTGACTTCTTCAAGTTGTTCTTGAAATTTATGTGGTATTCTATACGGTATCTTGTTTAACACTATATTAGGATCTTTCAATATTATAGTGTGTTTACATATACTAGTAGTCCCGATTTCTTCGTCCTTGATCGTCATTACGTCTCTAAAGTCATTTAGTAACTGCGTCATTTTGTCTTCATACTCTGACATTCCACATGATATGTCAGCATTAACTAACCTTCTCGGTGCTGATGGCACTGTCTGAGAATTGTTTTCTACATCAGCACTTAATGTGCTGTCACGGCTTCTATCAGCGCTTCCGTCACGTGATATTTTACACTTCATATCTCGGTTGCCATGCGTTGTAACTAATGGCTCTCCATTAATTCCAACTGCATGTACCTTTGACTTTTCATAAATTAGTTCAGGGGTAACGTTTCGTTCAAATGGCTTTGGTTTTTCGTCACTCAACACGTTTCCTAACCTAGATTTATGAGTCCTATTATTTAAACACTCCGATATAGTCGCTATATTTACTTTGACTTGCTCTTCGTACGTCTGGAGGTTCCCAACTATCATATTGTCCCGTAATATGATATCACTATCCGTCGGATTCATTACGAAAACTGGGCATATTGACACTTGATCTCCCTCTTTTTTTGTGTCTTCGATTTTTATTAGTGTTTCGGCTATCACTAAACCACTATTGAAACTTCTTTTAGCTATAATATAACTTCCTGCTTCGTTGTTTTTGACAAATCCATACAATATTTGTACGCTGTTTGCCTCAACGACTTGGCTATTTATATGAACATTTCCGTTCTTCTCGCGTTTTTTATTTTTATTCCTTGACTTCGTTTTTACCTCGGATTTCATAACCTCCGTTTGCCCTTTTTGTTGAGGTTTAAACCTTACTTTCGCTATACTACTGCGGCTGTTTGTTCGTTCGTTTATTTGTCTTATCAACGTTCTTCGTTTTGACCTATTTGAAGTAAGGACCAGCTCTGATATTAAGCAATCTGTGCTTAATAGTTCTTTAGTAGCTATTCTACGTTTTTCCATAAACGGAATTTTTTCTTCACCTAATTTTAATATTTTCTTATCAAAATCAATTTGCGCGTTCGTTAACACGTCCCTTCCTAATATTACATCATATGGTAAGCTGTTGTTGTTGATTAGTAAAGCGTTTACTGTTTGCTTACGTGATTTCGACATTAGTTCAAATTTTACTTCACCTTTTACTTCGGAACGTCCGTTTATGCCTTTAATAGTTACGTTTGATTTTATTATGTCCTCGTGACTCGCCTTGTAATTAAAATTACGACTGTTTAAAATCGTTCTCTCGCTCCCTGAATCTATTAAAGCTTCCCAATCAAATTCTTTACTATGTAAAATTATCGTTGGCTTAGAAGTCCCTTTTATCGTATAATGACAGTCCATCAATCCGCTTAATTCATCTTTATTTTTTACTAATTGGACTCTTCTTCTTTTAATAAATCGAACTTATTTTTACATTCACAACTTGTGTTGAGTGACGATTTACCTTTGCTATTGAATTTAACGTGCACTGGATCTAATTTATTCATGTTCAATTCACATTCGTACACGGAGCTACCGACCGTTTTCCCGTGAGACCTATCTTGTTTTCTACTTCTGTTTGTATTTACATGTTTTTGCGAAAATCCTTGGCCGGTTGAGCCCGACATTCTCTACCTATATGTCCTATTTTGTTGCAACGGTAGCACTTAATTGTACCACTGCTGCTGTGAGGGGTAGGATGGGGGTTATTAGTGTTGTGTACGTATGCTCTGCCTGTGTGATTGTATTTGTATCTGCTTCTGCGTGCATACCTACCTGCTCTGTTTCTTGTATCATATGTGTAATATGCTTCTGTATCTTCTAGCATATCCTCGTGAAAATTGCCTTGATTCTCACCCTCGGGTTTTTCTATCAAAAAAGTTTCTGTGTCATTGAAATTCTTCTTTGGTATTAGAATTTTTTTATCATGTGGCAAAGATCTTATTTTCTTCGTTGTAGCAGACAGTAAATTAGCTGTTGTCTTAAAAGGACCTTCTACGACTCCTTTGATGATACTGGGGTTGATCTGTGGACCCAATATTGTTAAATACATTGATGTATTCATAAGATCTTTTGCGTGATTTTTTAATCTGCGTGTGAATGATTCATCGCTTTCAGTTGCTGTCCTTATTGGAAATTGGGCGTTCATTGTGTCGTCATTTAATATAAAATCCGTGACTTCGCCTATCTTTTCTAATGTACTTAAGATGTCACTGGCAGCTGTAGCTTCATCCTTCAATTTATTAGTGTATAATTCATGACATACACTGTAGATATCCTTACTGTCTTTCTGCACATATATGTCTTCTAGTACCGTGCATATCTCTTGGTATGTGCTATCTTTAAATGTTTTACCGTTAACAACGTTATTAACAGTAATTTGAAAATCTCCTAGCTTGCAATCAGCGCTCCTGAAAAGGATCTTCTTTTTTCTGCGTCATCTTTATCCCCTAAGCTGGATATATGATTATTTAATAGGCTGAGATGCTGACGGAACGTGTTCTTCTCCTCGAAAGCTGGATCCTCTGGCCTTCTTCTTCCCCTGAATATCGGCAATGAATCAGAATTTATGATCGTCGTACTCCTACTTTTAATTATCTCTTGGAGTTGAGCTTGTGTTAATTCAACCGCCATTTTGGGGGGTGTTTTGGGGGTTGTTTTGGGGGGTGTTTTGGGTGGTGTTTTGGGTGGTGTCTTGGGGGGTGTTTTGGGTGGTGTTTTGGGTGGTGTCTTGGGGGGTGTTTTGGGCTGTTTAGTTTTCTGTACTCTGGGTTTAGTTCGTCTTCCAGATCTAAGTTCTACAGCCTCAGCATTAATCGCTTCGTCCTCTGAGGTTGGCATGTGTTTCCTATCCTAATGAGGTGTTATTGTGTACTTAAACAAGTGTTATGCACGTGTAATCACTAATTACGAAAAAAAAGGAAGGAAAAATAATAGGCTATCCAAAAAAAAATAATCCGTCAAACATTAAAAAATAATCATTCAAATAATAAATAATAAATGAAATTTAATTTAATATAGAGCAATATTTGTTAAATCAATAAATATAAAATATTTATACCTTTCAATTAATAACGACACTCAGCAAAGCTAAAAGAAATGCATGCACACATACATCTATAATTATAACTGCTGCAGTAATGATTAATTACCTTCTGCTTATTGCTTATTCATCAACACAATTCTTGACTAAACAGAACAGATTTATTCACCACTGACTAAGGTCTAACACTTAGATCTTACTCCAATCGCTTCAGAAATGAGACTGAAAGCGCAAGAATGACATTAGATTTATATGTTATACTCAACTTTCGGTTCCATGTACAGTGGGTCCCGCTTATCAGGTTTTGTCGTTGATTTTTGCTCTGATGTTAACTGTTATGATGTTAACTGAATGTTCACTGAGCGTTGTGCACTGTATGTTATGCACTGTTTGTTAACTGAATGTTTACTGAGTGTTGAATGTTCACTGAATGTTGAATGTTCACTGAATGTTAAAAATTCACTGAATGTTGAATGATCACTGAATGTTAAAGATTCACTGAATGTTGAATGATCACTGAATGTTAAAGATTCACTGAATGTTGAATGATCACTGAATGTTAAAGATTCACTGAATGTTGAATGATCACTGAATGTTAAAGATTCACTGAATGTTGAATGATCACTGAATGTTGCAGTTTGAATAAATACTTTTCAGATGTAGTATTTAAACAAATTAGACTCTCAATTTCTGGTTGATTTACGGCTTTTTTGCATGTTGTTTATAATCGAATGTTTTCCATCACCATTCGTCAACGTGCAACGCTTAACCCATTCGCTTCCTCCCTCCGTGCTTTCCAGTTTCTTCCAGAATTTTCCAGAATTTTCCAGAATTTCCAGAATTTTTTTTTTTTCAGACTGGTCAGTCTTGTTGATTGTCTCTGCTCATTCAAATTTCAAATTAGGCCATCTGTACTCTCCTTATCCTTCCGATAATTTTCGAGATGCCATTTGCTTGACCCTGAGTTGAATTATCTTTATACTTTATCACAAAAACTGAACACCTTAATTGGATCGTACCTTCATATAGGGTCGCAAAACCCGGTCTTGCTGTAATCAAATACTCTCCAATCAGATGGTTAACTTAGTTTTTGGTAAATTACAAAGCTTTCAATCTTTTACTTTAGTAATTGAATTTCCGCACATTAAATTCGAATTACTTAATCACGCACCATACGGCCACCAATGTGACGTTTGTTAGTTTACTTCCCTATAACGTCTCAGTGTATGGGCTCTAAGTGATTAGGATCCTACTCTATAAAGTATTTTCAGATTCCTTTCTCTTTATATATCTCTTTCTACTAAATACTCATGGTACCATGCCCTAGAACCACCTTGCCACTATGGTTCCGACCTCAGGCCTCTGGTCCAAGCTTAACTGTATTTAAGGGTAATAATGGTAAAGTAATTAACACTTAAAGAGATTATATTCATTGGTCAAGCACATGTTATTACAAAGAATATCTCCACTAGAACGCTCGCAAGTTAAGGTCTCAAATAACTACGAACAGGAGATAAGGTGTGTAGCTCACGAGAGCGAATCGGTAACTGACTTGAATGTCACTTACTTACAATCATATAGGTTCGTGATGATAGTAATGCATACACAATTGCTGTGTTTGCTTTACCACATAACTGACAAAATGCCTAACGGACAAAATGCCTAACGGACAAAATGCCTAACGGAAAAAATGCCTAACGGACAAAATGCCTAACGGAAAAAATGCCTAACGGACAAAATGCCTAACGGACAAAATGACTAACGGACAAAATGCCTAACGGACAAAATGCCTAACGGAAAAAATGCCTTACGGAAAAAATGCCTAACGGAAAAAATGCCTAACGGAAAAAATGCCTAACGGACAAAATGCCTAACGGACAAAATGCCTTACGGACAAAATGCCTAACGGAAAAAATGCCTAACGGACAAAATGCCTAACGGACAAAATGCCTAACGGACAAAATGCCTAACTGACAAAATGCCTAACTGACAAAATGCCTAACGGACAAAATGACTAACGGACAAAATGCCTAACGGACAAAATGCCTAACGGACAAAATGCCTAACGGACAAAATGCCTAACGGACAAAATGCCTAACGGAAAAAATGCCTAACGGACAAAATGACTCACGGACAAAATGCCTAACGGACAAAATGCCTAACGGAAAAAATGCCTAACGGAAAAAATGCCTAACGGACAAAATGACTAACGGACAAAATGACTAACGGACAAAATGCCTAACGGACAAAATGCCTAACGGACAAAATGCCTAACGGACAAAATGCCTAACGGACAAAATGCCTAACGGAAAAAATGCCTAACGTACAAAACGCCTAAAATGCATTGTCCTATCTAGATGCGTGAATGGACAAAATACCTACGGACAAATGCCTTCGGACTAAATACCTAACGGACAAAATGCCTAAATTGCATTTGTTACTCAGCGTTTGACTTTCATTATTAGATATCCATACTCATCGTACTATATTTTTATTTTATAATAGCGTATATTTGATTAGATTGCGATGATCATTTTCAGACTATAGTGATGTTTATAGTTGATTATGAAATTCAAAGAGCAACTAATGTAATTACATTGTTTATATACGTTAGTAATGACATTCATTTAAATACACATAGTTATAAAAGAAATCTTTGATATATGTATTATTTAACATAAAGTTTCTTTTTCTAAAAATACTATTGTATCCTTTATAAATTGTAATTGAGAAGGAAGCATATTTTATTAACATTGGTTTTAAATAAATTAAATAAATCTGTTGATGTTCAATGAGAAGGTATATCTCAATATCATTAAAACTGTTCTTTATTTACCAATAATGATTTCATTACAGATATCACTTCAATATTTTACTATTTCATTTTCTATATTCATATATTTTGTATTTACATTAGGCATTTTATCCGATAGACATTTTGTCTGTAGGCATTTTGTCCTAGTACCATCTAGAATCTAGATGTCACACCTCCTGATTTACATTTTGGTCCTATAAGAGCTACCATAACAAAGTCGTAAAAGCTCTTAACTTCAATATAAACCTTGACCCAATGTGAGTACAAACAACATTTTACTCCCGCCATAATATGAACTTTAAAAGTCATTTATTCTTTAGATTCTTTCACTTTCATTTTCGGTGATATGCCATCGTTAAAATGCAATAACTTTAATGGGTATTCGCATTACACTTTGATGGCAGAGGAGCATATGGTGAACTGTATGAAAAATACTGGGCCACTGTAGATAGAGAGGGTGTAGTCGTAGACACTGTAGATGATGAGGCCTGTAGACACTGTAGATGATGAGGCCAGTAGACACTGTATATAGAGAGGCCAGTAGACACTGTAGATGATGGGGCCAGTAGACACTGTATATGATGGGGCCTGTCTTCACACAAATAAGTGATACAAATATTAATGTCTTCATATCTATCGTCAACATGGAAGTTTTTCTATACAAATCCTCCAATTTCAATCCTCCAATATACTATTCCTCCAATCTCAACTACAGCCAATCAGAGAGCAGTGTTGCATTAGTTACTACAGCCAATCAGAGAGCAGTGTTTCATTAGTTACTACTGCCAATCAGAGAGCATTGTTTCATTAGTTACCACTGCCAACCAGAGAGCAGTGTTTCATTAGTTACCACTGCCAATCAGAGAGCAGTGTTTCATTAGTTACTACAGCCAATCAGAGAGCAGTGTTGCATTAGTTACTACAGCCAATCAGAGAGCAGTGTTTCATTAGTTACTACTGCCAATCAGAGAGCAGTCTTTCATTAGTTACTACAGCCAATCAGAGAGCAGTCTTCCATTAGTTACTACAGCCAATCAGAGAGCAGTGTTTCATTAAATACCACTGCCAATCAGAGAGCAGTAATTCATTAGTTACTACAGCCAATCAGAGAGCAGTGTTTCATTAGTTACTACTGCCAATCAGAGAGCAGTGTTTCATTAGTTACTACTGCCAATCAGAGAGCAGTGTTTCATTAGTTACTACTGCCAATCAGAGAGCAGTGTTTCATTAGTTACTACTGCCAATCAGAGAGCAGTGTTTCATTAGTTACTACTGCCAATCAGAGAGCAGTACGTGTCATCACCAGATTATCTATCTACCAACCCTGTGTTTGTAGGATTTACGAAAGAGATTATCGAATATTTGTGCGAGAGTTGTAGGGAAGGTATGTGCTCCAGAGGATCTAATTGCTTCATCAAAGTTAGAAGGAGAAGACGTGTTGTCTCTCATTTTACACTTTGAACACTCTTCATTGAAAAGATATGAAACGTATTATCACCATTGTAAAAACATTCCGTGTTAGAAGTCTCAATATCCAAATCAGAGGATATCTTATGATTGTGATGTTACAAGATGGAAAGTTGTAATTCTCTGCATTAGTAGGTGGACTTACGAAGTAATCGATATGAACTTTGTGGAAGCATTTTAGAGACTCTTTCGAAGATTTCAATTCTCATTTACAATTATAAATAATATTGTTAAACATGATTGGAGTTAGATATGGATTAGTAGTAAGATAAGGATTGGTAGTAAGGTAAGGATTGGTAATAAGGTAAGGATTGGTAGTAAGGTAAGGACTGGTAGTAAGGTAAGGATTGGTAGTAAGGTAAGGATTGGTAGTAAGGTAAGGATTGGTAGTAAGGTAAGGATTGGTAGTAAGGTAAGGATTGGTAGTAAGGTAAGGATTGGTAGTAAGGTAAGGATTGGTAGTAAGGTAAGGATTGGTAGTAAGGTAAGGATTGGTATAAGGTAAGGATTGGTAGTAAGGTAAAGATTGGTAGTAAGGTAAGGATTGGTAGTAAGGTAAGGATTGGTAGTAAGGTAAGGATTGGTAGTAAGGTAAGGATTGGTAGTAAGGTAAGGATTGGTAGTAAGGTAAGGATTGGTAGTAAGGTAAAGATTGGTAGTAAGGTAAGGATTGGTAGTAAGGTAAGAATTTGTAGTAAGGTAAGAATTTGTAGTAAAGTAAGGATTGGTAGTAAGGTAAAGATTGGTAGTAAGGTAAGAATTTGTAGTAAGGTAAGGATTTGTAGATCAACTAATTTTAACTAATTCCTGAAATATTCTCTCGAAATTATAAGTGGATCAACTAATTTTCCTTAATTCCTGAAATATTCCGTCGAAATCGTAAGTGGATCAACTAATTTTCCTTAATTCCTGAAATATTCCGTCGAAATCGTAAGTGGATCAACTAATTTCTTTTAATTCCTGGAATATTCCGTCGAAATCTTACGGTGATCCACTAGATTTTCTTCAATTCCTGGAATATTCCCTTGATATCGTTAGAGGTTTCGATAAATTTGAGCTATTCCAGGAATATTCCCACTTTATCATTTTACGATAGCGGATAACGTGGAAATTTATACATATCGAGGGAATATTCTGGGAATATCTTAATGTTACCTGGGTACATTGTAACAATGAGTTGTTATGATAGCTCTGACCAAACGTCAAACAGAGTTATGAAAAGGTTTTGAATTTTAATGGGACTAGTCATTCAAATTATATTTTGGAACTCACTGATGTATTGAAAAGATTGAACAACTCCAGTACCCCTGTGCAGTTGTGCATGTTACTCAGACTGATAATTTAGTTACTTACTAATAATAAACTAATAATGTACTGACTATAAAAGATTTAACATGTCATGTCTCACTAATTTTAGAAATTCAATTTAATAAAATAGTTCTTTAGTTGATGGATATTTTATGTAAAGTTTTCAAATCTTAAAAATGAGTCGACACTCTCTGCAATAATACATCTGTGTTACATTCATATTTTACGCCTTAATAAAAAGTTCAGTTTTTAGTTGTTATTATTGGAATATATGTTTGTAACAGTATTTTATCTCCCAAAATGTTCGAAACCAAAAAATACCAAACGCTCTCTCCTTGTGAACCCAGAGACAAATATTTATCTTAGTTACTCACAAGAGAATTAACTGTGTGTTGATTCACACAATCTATTTGTAATTACATTTAGAATGTTTCTATATTGGACACATAATTAGTAGTTTAATACATAGTAATTACGTGCTTCGGCTCCAAATGATGAATGTTGAACAAATTTAAAAATAAAAGCTAATACACATCTTTTTTAATAGGAGATCATTTCTTCAATAAAACAGTATGCCATTCCTAAAAAGAAAATATATCTGGGCAATCAAAAAATAGAAACTTCCTTAAAGCTCTATGGTGTCACCATAATTTTCTCTCTGGGTTGTGTTTGTACAAAGCATGTTAGGGTAGTTTTAGCTCCACAACTCGCAGTACTCGCATCAATCTTAGTAAAGTGAAGCAGAAGAGAGTTGTTCTAAAATTATATTACCTCTAAAGTTAGTCACCTGGAACTTTATGAAGCTAGATTATTCCGGAAATTTAACATGCACTTTTTACACAGGTTTGTTTCTTTCACAGAATTTATCTGGTTGATCTACAGAATGAAAAATAAGTTAGTATTGAAATATTGCCGTTTGGAGTCAAAAGATTTAGTACTCATTATAGATTATTATTTAAATTTTATACGCTATCATTAACGTTCAAATGAGTTTACTTTAATAAAATTGCCGGGAATTTAGAATTTTTCTCCAAATTCATGAACAATTTGTGTATTAGCTTCTGAAATGTTTTTAAAATTGTATAATAATTACCAAACATGGACTTTTTTCTACCAACTCCTCTAAGTTACTAATAAACATTCACCTAATCGTATGTTCTGCTGCCTAACTTTTTACCTTAGCCTCGTGTAACTAATCTTTACATTTAATCTCACCTTGATTATTTGATATTTTGATAAAGAGTGGACTTGATTTTTCAGGCAAGAATGCTAATATATTATAAGCTATGAAATCAATGGTACATTTTTCATTGAAGTTTCGGTGAGTATTGAGAGGGTAATAAATGAAGAGATGTTTTTGAATGGCCAGACTTCTTTTGTGTAGTAGAGTGACATATGTGAAGTATGTTTCCTATGACACCATAAAATAATGTATTTCTAGCATCTGTGAAAATGCTCTTTGAACAATAAGTTATAAAGTGTGCTAGCATCTGTGAAAATGCTCTTTGAACAATAAGTTATACAGGGTGGCGCTAAAAAAAGGAAACCCATTTTCAAACTAGTTTATTTTACAAACTATCAAACCTAGAAATTTTCTAAAAACACTGTTTTATTCGTTTTTTTTTTTCATCTATCTTGATAATCAGTTGAGAGTTACAACAAAAATTTAACATCCAGCAGCGAATTAAAAAAATGGAAATGAAAAGGGCTTGCGCAAGAACCAAAAAATACAAAAAAGCTATTAAATTTATTTACATATTTACTTATGGTAGTAGTAAATATTGATTCTTACTATTTTTCATTCAATTAACGTTTTTGTTATTGACTCTTTCATTCATGGAAACACATCTTCACCTCCAATCACCATATCTTCTACAAAATGTGCATTTCTGTGTAGATACAATTTTGCAAGATTTAGACGGTGCGGTAAAACAATTATAAGAGTTCGAGCCATACATGCTCGAATCGTGTTTAACAATTTAGTGAAATGTGTCTTAAATGATATCTAATCCTTACATTCTGGTTGATATTTTTGCATTATCAATAAGCTCATCATGAAAAAGACTGCAGTTTTCATGTGTTCATTCTTTTCTCCTTCGACCGGTTCGCTTTCTGTTCAAATTTAAAGTGGTTTCTTCAGTCTTGAACTTATTAACATCTGTCAATATGGTTGGTTTTATAGTTGGTGGAAATATTTCCAGAAGGCGCTGTTCAAAGTGAGGTTGATCCTGTGTAAAGCTTCCAGTGTTTAAAAAAATAAAAAAATATCACAACAAAAACTCATCGTATTTTTGAAATCTGCATTTTGAGGGTTTCGAATAGGAGATATAAATAACGGCGAAATGATTATATAAAGATATCAATTTTATCTTCAAAACCCAATTAATTATTTTTACATTTTCTCTTATTTGTTACTAAAAATAGTAGAATTCATTGTTTATACATCCATATGAAATGAATTATAACTCTTTTGATTTTTTTCGAATACTGTATTTCGTCCTCATGCAAGCCCTTTATATTTCCATTTTTTTAATTCGCTGCCGGATGTTTGATTTTCGTCGTAACTCTTAACAGATTATCAAGATAGATGCAGAAAAAATAAAAAAAATAAAACTTTGTTTTTAGAAAATTTCTAGGTTTGATAGTTTGTAAAATAAAATAGTTTGAAAATGGGTTTCCCATTTTTTTGCGCCAGCCTGTATATAAAATAGTAATAATTTCAGAGTATAAATATGGAATATAGAACACTGTAGATAGAGAGGCCTGTAGACACTGTAGATAGAGAGACCTGTAGACACTGTAG